>JAVXUM010181150.1:0-11234 GCA_035590655.1 Pouteria glomerata
ACTATTTTGGTCGGGAAAAGTTGTTTTCCCCGCGAAACTATCTTTAGATTGCCGTCTAGTTAGTCGGTGAAAAACTTGACATTTCCCGACCACACTGATTTTGGTCGCCAAAAGTTTTGAATTGCCGACCAATGATTGGTCGGCAATAGTGTGCCTTCTTGTAGTGATTACCGACCAACTATTTTTAGTCGAGAAATATTAAAGTTTTGCCGACTAAT
Organism: Pouteria glomerata; assembly: GCA_035590655.1. Lineage (NCBI taxonomy): Eukaryota > Viridiplantae > Streptophyta > Magnoliopsida > Ericales > Sapotaceae > Pouteria > Pouteria glomerata. The sequence goes on from JAVXUM010181150.1 coordinate 219, forward strand.
TGGTTGGTGAAGATCAATAGTTACTGACAAAAATTTGGTCGATAAATATTACAATTTAGTGACTAAATTATATTTTAGTCGATAAAAATTTTCCCGACTAGCCTTCTCCGACTGAATACCGACCAAACTAGTTTGGTCGGCAAAAGTTTTATCGACCAAATTTTGACTTTTGCCGACCAATTATTTGGTCGGCGATTGTGCGATCTCTTGTAGTGACTTCTAGGCCGTTATATAGCAGGGAAAGTTTTGTGGGTCTGTTGCGTGACCAATGTGCTTGCTCTGATATGATAACCGTGTTTTCATGTTATGTGTGATATATACACTTACTCCCTAGGTCTCCGAACCCGGGACGTGACAGGATAGTATAAGAGCCTAGGTGAGGCTACCTAAGGACATGGGAACAATTGCATTTCATATTGCATAAATACGTGACATTGAAGTAATATGTTTTCTTGCTTTCCGTCTTCTGTAAGATATGATAATGTTTTTGACCTATAGTGCATTCTTTTATGTGAAATTAGAATGCCGCCAAGACAAGAGCCAAGAGGTGGAGGTCGGGGCCGAGGCCGAGGCTGAGGCCGTAGAGGAGGTAGGGGAGCAGTAGATGCCCCATGGTAAGGGCATGATGTGAGCGCCTCCATCCCGCAAGAGCAGGAGGCGGAGCATAGTGCGGTGGCCAGAATGCCACCCATGCCCCAAGGCGGAGCGGCACCCCCTGTAGCACCAGTAGTACCTTAACCTGCTGCAGTTGACACCGGGGCATTTTTACAACAGTTGGCCACTGCAATGGCCACCATGGCGGGAGGAGCAGGGGCGGCACCCTAACCGCAAGTATAAGCGGTTGCCTTTAAAAGTAACCTGGAACAATTCAAGAGGATGAAGCCTCCTAGTTATGATGGTGTGGCTGACACCGAAGTGGCAGAGCACTTCTTGGATGAATGTGAGAAGATCTTGGAGGCTCCAGAGATTGTTGAACCTGCCACTTGCATTACTTTAACTGCATTTCAATTGGTGGGGCGAGCCTCGACATGGTGGAAGAGCATTAAGGAGGCTCGGGGACACATGGGGCTTACATGGGAACAGTTCAAGGAAAAGTTCCGTGACCACTTCTTTCCCTAGTCACTGTGGGATGCCAAGCGGGAAGAATTTTCCAACCTCATCCAAAGGAACATAACAGTGCTGGAGTATGAACGGCAGTTCATGGATTTATCTAAGTATGCACCGGAGTTCATTTCCACCAACTGGTTGAAGTGCCAGAAATTTGAACGGAGTTTGAAGCTAACCCTCCACAATAAAATGGTGATGCTTCGCATCAACGATTACGAGGAGTTGGTGGATCGGGCCATGGCGGTGGAACGGGATTTGTTAGAGACTCGAACCATGCTTGAAGGCCGCCGTGGTAAAGGAAAAGGGGAGCTGCAAGAAGGGCAAAGCAGCAAGAGGCAGAAAGGAGGCACCTCCACTTTTCAGGGATAGCCAGCCCAGTCAACCGACAGGGCCCCCAGACTGCCTAGAAGAACAGAGGCGGGGCAGCCCATGTGCTTTAACTACAGATAGCCCGGGCATATAAAAACTGAATGCCTACTACTACAGGGGATGCCAGAACCCACGAGCCGACCGGGAGGCAGAGCTACGGTGGAGAACCGGGTATGTTACCAGTGTGGGCAGACTGGGCATATTAGGAGGTTTTGCCCCCAGTTGCAAGGAAGTGCCAGCGGGAGAATGAGGCCGGGAGGTTAGAGTGGTCAAAGTAGCGGTACCTTAGCATCTTAACAACAAACCCAGTAGCGGGGTCCTTTGTAGGGACATCTCAGAGTGGAGCATCTCCACCACCGAAAGGAGCTCCGTCGGGTCAGAAAGGTGGCAGACCACCCACTAATCAAGTGCAAGGGAGGGTGTTTACCATAACCTAGCAGGAGGCATCGGCGGAGCCATTAATTACTCGAGGTATTTTTCGAGTATATTCTTCCTATGTTATGGTTTTGTTGGACACGGGGGCTTCACATTCATTCATTTCTGCTAAGTGTGTGTCTGCACTGGGCTTAGAAGTTAGCCCTATGGACTTGCTATTGTTAGTGGAAACCCTGACTGCCGAATTTTCTTCCTTGACATCCGTGGTGAAGAAGTGTGAGCTTTGGGTGGAAGATATGTTTGATAAGAATGAAGTGGTGGTTCCCACAGATCTAATTGTATTGGAAATACAAGAGTTTGATATGATTTTGGAAATGGATTGGCTTAAGACTTATCGAGCCACAATTGATTGCCCCAATCGGAAAGTGACTTTGTTGACTCCCGAAGGCACATCCATTCGTTTCCTAGTAGATCGGTGCCAATGTCTGAGGTGCCTTCCTGAAGGAGCCGCAGAAAAGTAGATCTATGTTCTTTGTTTACCAGTTTGGTGCTGGAAGATGAGGAGTAAGAGCAGAAGGCTCAATTACCAAAGGTAGTTGATGAATTTTTTGACGTGTTCCCAAAGGAGTTACCGAGGTTGCCACCAAAGTAGGAGGTAGAGTTTAGCATTGAATTGATCCCGGGCACGGAGCCTATCTCTATTCCTCCATATCGGTTGGCACCGGCGGAGTTGGAAGAGCTGAGAAGTCAGCTAGAAGAGTTGAAGGCTAAGGGCTTTGTGAGGCCGAGCACCTCTCCCTGGGTTGCACCGGCACTGTTTGCGGCCAAGAAAGATAGGACACTCTGGATGTGCATCGACTACCAGAAGCTAAATCGGGTCACCATCAAGAACAAATACCCGTTACCGAGGATTGATGACTTATTTGAGCAATTGAAGAGATCTTCCATGTTCTCAAAAATTGATCTTCGGTCAGGTTACCACCAAGTGAGGATCCGAGAGGAAGATATCTCCAAGACGGCGTTTAGGACTCGCTATGGCCATTACGAGTTCCTAGTGATGCCGTTTCGATTGACTAATACGCCTGCACTCTTCATGGATTTAATGAATCGGGTCTTCAGAGAATTCTTGGATAAGTTTGTGGTGGTTTTTATAGATGATGTTTTGATATACTCCAAGTCGGAGGAGGAGCATGAGCAACACCTGAGGCTAGCACTGCAAAGGCTGAGAGACCATCAGTTGTATGCTAAGCTTAGTAAGTGTGAGTTCTTGCTAAAAGAAGTCAACTTTTTAGGGCACGTGGTATCCAAAGAGGGGGTGGTGGTTGATCCCTTAAAAATTGAAGCGGTTTTACAATGGTCACAGCCAAGGACTGTATTTGAAATACGCAGCTTCCGTGGGTTGGCGCGATACTACCGTAGGTTCGTGCTTAACTTTTCACGGCTAGTAGCTCTATTAACGCTCCTCACGAGGAAAGGGGTAAAATTTGAATGGAATGAAGCCTGTGAGAGGGCGTTCCAAGAAATTAAGCAAAGGCTGGCCACCGCCCCAGTGCTCATTCTCTCAGAGAGAGGAGTGGGATATTCTGTCTATTGTGATGCCTCACGGGAAGGACTGGGATATGTTTTGATGCAAAATGGAAGAGTGGTGGCCTACGGGTCGAGACAGTTAAAGACTCATGAAAGTAACTACCCCGTGTATGATTTGGAGTTAGCAGCCGTTATCTTTGCACTGAAGACTTAGAGGCATTATCTATATGGTGAGAGATTTGAGGTCTTTTCTAATCACAAGAGTCTCAAGTATATTTTTACTCAGAAAAGCTTGAATCTGAGGCAATGCCGGTGGATGGAATATATGGAAGACTATAAATTTTGATCTTCATTACCATCCCGGCGAGGCTAATGTGGTGGCAGACGCATTGAGTCAGAAGACTTGGAGTGTAGTGGCTAGCCTAGTATTGAAGGAGTGGGAAATACTAGGGACACTCAGTGAATTTGCATTGGCCCTGGAAAATAAAACGGAGAAGGGCATGCTATACACCTCAGTGGTTTACCCAGCCTTGGTGAACAAAGTGCTTGAAGCCCAACAAACTGATAATGAGACAAAGAAGATTTGTAAGAAAATAGAGGGACTAATCGACTTATCTGGCTGGACATTGGAGAAGGTAGTGGTGAAATATCAGGGAAGAGTCTTTGTGCCCTCGGCAATGAGAGATGAAGTTATGAAAGAGTTTTATCAATCGAGATTAGCAGTACATCCGGGAGGCACAAAGATGTACCATGATTTAAAGCGGTAATTTTACTGGGCTGGGATGAAAAGAGATGTTGCTGAGTTCGTGGGAAAGTGCCTAACTTGTCAACAGGTAAAGGCAGAGCATCAATGGCCAGCTGGCTTACTTCAACCTTTGCCTGTATCTGAATGGAAATGGGAGCACATAACCATGGACTTCGTCACAGGGTTGTTGAGGATGAGAAGGGGTTGTGATGCCATTTGGGTGATTGTGGACAGGTTAACCAAGTCAGCCCATTTCCTGGCAATGAAGATGACAGACTCGATAGATTCCCCAGCCCAGTTATATATCCGTGAGATTGCAAAGTTGCACAGGATGCCAGTTTCTATCCTCTCTGACCGTGATCCCAGGTTTATTTTCCGTTTCTGGCAAAGTTTTCAAGTGGCAATGGAGATGGAATTATGCTTCAGTACAGTCTTTCATCCCCAAACAGACGGCCAGTCAGAAAGAACTATTCAGGTATTGGAAGATATGCTTCGAGCTTGTGTCTTGGATTTTAAAGGGAGTTGGGAAGAGCATTTGCCACTGGTGGACTTTGCTTATAACAATAGTTTTCAATCTAGCTTCGGCATGGCACCCTTTCAAGCCTTATATGGAAGACCTTACCGTTCCCCAGTGTGCTGGACGCAAGTTAGAGAAACGGCTGTGATTGGACCTAAGATAGTTCAGAAGATGAATGAGAAAGTAAAACTTATCAGACAACGATTGGAGACGGCCAGGAGCTGCCAAAAAGAGCTATGCGGACCGATGGAAGCGGCCACTGGAGTTTCAAGTTGGGGACCACGTGTTCCTAAAAGTTTCACCCCGAAAAGGGCAATTCTGCTTTGGCAAGTGAGGAAAGTTATCCTCCCCGTTTTATTGGGCCGTTTGAAGTCCTGGCAAGGGTGGGTAAGGTAGCTTACCGCTTAGTCTTACCACCACAACTCTTCGGTGTGCACAAGGTGTTTCATGTGTCCATGCTACGGAGATATGTGCTGGACCCCTCTCATGTGTTGGATTGGGCAGAGATAGAAGTTAACTCTGACACCAACTATGAAGTGAGACCGATCTAAATTTTAGATACTCGAGACCAAGTGCTGCGAGGCAAGACAATTCTTTTAGTTCGAGTATTATGGAAGCACCACAACAACGAGGAGCCAACTTAGGAGTACGAAGCGGAAATGCAAGAGAGATTTTCTTCCTTGTTCTCTTAGATGTCATTGTATAAAGTTTTACATTTTCTTATGTTGTAAAAATTTCAAGGACAAAAGTTTTGTAAGGAGGGGAGAATGTGATACCCTCACCTTTTGTATGAATGGAAATCATAAAATATTATCTTGTGGAGATGAGTTTATAGATTAGTGTAATGAAAGCTTATGTCCTCCAAATTTTTCTAAGTGGTAGAAGCTAGAATGGATTATCTTGCTTGTGCATGTTTGTAGTAAAACATGCATGTGAGGATCAAGTGGGGGCCGGCCATGTGATATTTTATTAAATGAGAAGTGTTTGAGTCAAAGTGTGAAGAGGAGTTGGAAGAGAAGTGAAGAATCCGACCATGCAAAGGTTTGGCTCCAACTTGACTAGTCAACTTGATGGTTGGACTTGTTGACTTCCACATAGGACACACATATATATATATATTAACGAAGGAAAGATGGTTAGTGGAAGAGGAATGGCCGGCCACTTCAAGTGTTGGTCTTCCTATTTTGTTTTGTTCTCTAAGTGTAAGTCAATGAACATTAACAGGTGGGGCCCTCTAATTAATGCTTGGAAGACTTGTTACTTATACATATATACATATGGCTTGAACTTGTGGTAGAGGAGGGCTCAATCGGCCAAGTGTGTGTATATAGATATATGTATATGTATTTGGTTGGTGAGATATTAATTTTCAAGACTAGCATCAAGAGAGAGAGAGAGAACCTTGGAGAAGTGGTCATCCGACCAATAGAGTGAAATTGAGAGAATTGGGAAAAAATGAAGAAGAAGAAGAAAGGAGGAAGAATCAAGAAAAAAAAGTGAAGGAAAGATGCAAGAGAAAGAAGAATTCAAGAAAAAAGAACTTGAGAGCTTGAAGTTGTGGAAGCTTGGAGCCAAGTAGAACATCATCCTTGGAGCTATTTAGATCTTGGAAGTTTTGAAGAGCTTGAGCTTGAAATTGAGGTAGGGAAACTTCTACTTTCCTAATGTAAATTTGAAGCTCTTTTCTTCTCCTTCGAATTCTCTTAGAAGTGGAAAATGGCCAAGGAAGCCATGAACCCTTGTAGAGAACAAAATAACCTTTTGGAACATAGTAAAGGGTGGAGTTGATGATTTGGTGTGTTTTGCATGATAGTGAGTAAAGGAAGGAGAGCGAAGAAAACTTTGAGAACTTTGGGTAAGGATGACTTTGGAAGATAGAAAAATGGATATAAAATGGTAATTGGTACATAAAAATGAATAAGGATAGGAGATGGAGGTAAAAACCAAAAACTGAGCAAAGCCCGGAGGAAATCCACTCTCAATGGGCGCCCGCCTGTGAAACAGGCTGTGCGCCCAAGCTACTGTGTGCCAGAAACACCTCTTGGCGGGCAACTTGGCCTGTGCGCCCGCGGCCTTGGGCGCCCGACTGGGCATGTCTTGGGCGCCCGAGCCTCTATGACTGGACCCCAACTTGCTTTGTACCCGTTTAATATGTTTACCCATTTCACCCCTAAGCACACTGAACTTCTTGGATTAATCCCTTTTAATTTATTTCATATATACATTGTCTCGATTATGGCATGTTGCATGTGACTTGATTTTATGCATAGAAATTGGTTTGAGGTAATGAGGCTTGTGAAAATATTTGGATTATCGTGATGAGGACACCAACGAAATGACTTGCGTTGATAATATGAAATCCCTAAATGGATTGTGTTACATGTGAACTCACATAACTCACAAACCTAATGGAAAGAAAATAAAACGAAATGATTGGTTGTGTGCTGGGGGTTGTGGGGTATGAAAAATAAGAATAGGGCGAGGTACCCTCGGGTCGAAAATCCTAGAACCTGCGTAGGGTTGGTGTTTTATACTAGTAGGTTAGTAACCCACGAAATAAGGGCAGTGTATTAGCTTAGGCATACACACGGGCATAGCGTCGCCCTGGATTGCCATCCTAAATAACGCTGGGGGCAGGGCGTCGCCCAGAACAAGTACGCCGGAATGGTACCCAATCCCCGATGATTGTGTGAAAGTTAATGTGTGATGCATACCTAAGACGAACAAGATAAGGGCTTAAATATTGATAATGTACACACATTGATATTCCAAATTAGCATGTGAAACTTGCTTGTGAATTATGAGTTGAGATACTTGTCATCATGTTCTAACTCTTGGAGTATGATTGTTACATTGAATCATGAGATATTTGCTATCATGTTGTGAATGTTGGTTTATTGTTGTTTTACTATGTCATGATCATTATATGCATCATATTTATGTTATGGGAGTACATCATGGGCACATGCCGTCCGTGCTCACGTACCTATAGATTTCATGCAGGACCCATTCAGGATGATTAGAAGGGACTTAAAAGCAGAGGGAGGAGATGCACATGCTTTTGCAAAGATCAGACTAGTTTTACCTGTTGTAAATATATTTTTGGGAAAACGTTGTAATGGATATATTATTCATTTGAGCTTGGGTTGTAATGGCGATAAGGCCAAGACTTGTACAAATTCAAAAAAGTTCAAGATAGTGGAATTGTTATACATATATATATTGGTTAATGTGATTGTGTGTGTGGCCTTGGATGAGAATGCTTAATTAGAACATAAAACCGCTGCTTGGTTGTTCAGCAGCTTATATATTTGCACAGGTGTTTCTATTAGGTACCCATTTGAATACTTCTAGACCGTAATATAGTAGGGGAAGTTTTGTGGATCCGTTGCGTGACCAATGTGTTTGCTCTGATATGATAACCGTGTTTTCATGTTATGTGTGATTTACACTCGCTCCCTGGGTCTCCAGACCCGGGGCGTGACAGGAAGTAGACTCAGATGCCAGGTATGAAGTAAGATCGGTCCAAATTTTGGACACTTGAGACCAAGTGCTTCGAGGCAAAATAATTTCATTGGTCCGAGTGTTATGGAAACATCATGACATCGAAGAATCGACATGGGAGCATGAATCTGAGATGCAGGAAGGATTCCCCGACTTGTTTTCTTGAACCTTCTTAACTTTGATGTATAAGGAAATTTCAAAGACGAAATTTTTATAAAGAGGGGAGAATGTAATACCCTAGACTTTTGAATAAATATGAAAGATAAATTTTACATGCCCTGGTGATGATTGTGTTCTAAGTCACAAAATAGTTCTAGAATTTAATTTTGTGGAAAGAAGATGAAAATGAGAACGTGTTTGGAGGCTAAAATAAATTAAGTCAACAATAGGTAAGGTTTAGTAGATTAAAATCCCTAATTATCCAAATTAGTTCAAGTGTTTGGAGGATTATTCTTAAGTGTTAAAAGGGGGTTATTTTGCTTCAAGTGTTAGGAATTAAGTTTAAGTGTAATGACAGCAACTTGTTTCAAGTATAGGAAGGTTATTTAGAAACCAATTGATAAGAAGACAAATGGTAGGAAGTATGGCCGGCCATGTAGGGGTGTAAGTGCTCAATTTTGACAAAGTAAAGTAATTCAATTTTGACCTTGATACATACACACACATGTATATATAAATCATAAGGAGGTGAATTGGAGACTTTTAACCTGCCATGTATGATAATTAAGGGAGTAATTTGGTTAGGGACTGTCTTGGCCGAATGGGTATGTGAATGGTGTAACCTTTTGTCTTTTCCCTAGTTTGTTTTATTCTCTTTGTTAACATAAGTCAAGAAAATTAAAGTTGGTGTGTGATACCCCGTGTTCATGCGATGAATGATTATAGGGTTGGAATCGAATTAGAATGAGTTTGTATGTGTAAAGGTGTATTGAGGTTAAGAGTTGAATGATTTGGGAATTGGGGTGAAGTTGGAAAATTCCAAGAGAAAACCAGCCTCGGTGGGCGCCCAAGCCCTGCACAGGTGGGCGCCTGAGCTGGGTTAAGCTTTCCCAGCACAAGTGTGCTCTCAGCGAGCACCCGAGCTTGTGCTCAGGCGTGCGCCCGAGAAAGTCCCACCCTGTGTGCCTGAGCTGGTCCAGAATGCTACCCCTTGTCCGGGTAACTTGAATTGTGAAGTTTAATTTTTGTTTGTTTTGACCAAGTCAACCCCAAAACACTTTGACCAAGTCTAGAATCATGGAAGGGAAGTGAACTCTCGGCTAAGGGGAAATTAGAAGACCAAAACCATTGTCTTCTTGCTACTTTGGCTTTTGTGGGTAGGAAATTTACATTAAATGTGGTGGGACCAAGGCAATTAAGTTAGGGAGACTTTGTTACCTTGTGTATACATGTATATAAGAGAGGAAAGTGTAATGAACGATGGGTTGGCCAGCTATTTGAGGGTTATATAGATATATGTATATATCTTGCTAGTTGGAGAAAAGCCATGTGGAAGCTTATGATTGGTTCTTAAGAGCCCCATTTAGTTTGGCTAACCAATTTAGTTGAAATGGAACTAGTGGCCAACTAAGTAGAAGGAAAGCAAGTCCTTCACGTGATCTACTCACTTGGAGGACCAAATATGTATGTTACTTGGCTAAAGCGAAGGAAAAAGAAAGAGCAAAATACTTAGACACAAAGTAGGAGTGAACACTTGAGAGCTAGCTTTGAGGAAAGAAAAGAATACTCGGCCAAGTGGGGAAGAAGAAAGGAGAAAGAGAAAAAAATGAGAAAGAAGAAGAGAAGAAGGAGAGTCCCTTGAACGTGTGGTAAGTTCTCTTAGCTCTAGATGTCCTTTAGAAGAAGATTAGTGTCCTTTTGTTGTAGAAATGAACTAAGAAAACTTGTAAAATTTTTTTTTTTTGAAGGATAATTGGTGATTTTAAGCAAAGAGGAAAGGTTTGAAAGAAGAGACCACAAACTCACCTTAGAATAAAAAAGAGCTTGATTTCCACTTTCCTTGAACATCTTCAACTTTCGACCAAGAGAGAGAGAGGTAGGGGAATATTTCACTTCCTTATTATGTATTGAGTTGTAGATGGTTTTCCTACAAACAAATCTTGTGTTGAGATACATTGGAACCTAGATAGGACCTTTTTGAGGATTTAGTGTGATTTGGCTAACCTAATCTTATGAGTTATGAGGTTGGTGACTTGATGGAAATGAAATGCATGGAGATGTTGAAAGTTGCTATGGTAACTTGAAATTTCATTACTTTGCTCACTTTAACCTTAATTGGAAACATGGAAGTTTTTGGTAGTAAGTGGTATATTAAGCCTTCACTTAAGCTTATTCATATGTGCATGAGAAATGCTTTAATCATTCTTGCAAACTTTCTCAATTGTTGTGGCTTACATAAGATATTGGATACAAAGGATGTGGAAATATGCTGCTAGTTTTTCTTAAACCAAAACTGATATCTTTCTTGCTTGAAATGATATAATTGAGGTTGAATGGAATGGTTTTCTTTTTAAGCTAATGTTGACATTTGAGATATGCTATATGATAATGACTGAATGAAATGATGGTTGATAAACGTAACTGTGCTAAAAAGATAAAATTGGTTGATTTTGAACGGGGATAGTAGGGTACGAAAAAGAGTAGGGGCTGAGATACCCTCGGGTCGAAAGCCCCAGAATCTGCGCAGGGTTGGTTAGTGTTCATACTAGTAGGTTAGTAGCTTACGAAATGACTTGTATATTTGGCAATTACACTGAAAAAGTGTAATTACATATCTACATTTATGATTAGAAATAGGTAATTATTGTTATTATTCCATGCATTCTTTAGTATAATTTTATTATTTTTATTAATTGAAGGGTATTTTTAATAA
>JAVXUM010181186.1:0-11232 GCA_035590655.1 Pouteria glomerata
ATATTCTATAGATCATGCATTCAAGGTGTTTGATTAAAGTTCTCTACCATAATTTGTACTTAATCTTTTAATCAAATCAAATTTAGTTTGTTCCAATATAGTTTTTATGGAATTATCTTTGATCTATCTCTTTGAAGGTAGATTAATTGGACAAAATACTTGAAATTATATATAAATCACTATAGACTTGTTTTGAATTTAAGATTTTACTTAATTTGTTTAACTAAAAAAATAGTTTCTTCAAAAAAAAAAAAAAAGTTTTCAAACAGCACAACAATTCTAAAACCAAATTAGTTTCCATCATTCACTATGAGATCAATTATACCCAAAACTTTTTCAAATCAGTTTTGTTCATGATTTTTGCTTAAGGCTCTCTGTGGACACGATCTGGTTCTCACCGGTTATTGTGTTTCAACAAGACACCCTACACTTGGGGTCGAGCCAATATTAATTTGACAATTGGACGAGCAAGCACTTATTGCATCCAGATTTGTAGCTTTCGACTTTGAACCTTCAGTAGTAATATATTACCGATTTTATTTGCTAACCAATGAACTTAATGTGTTGAATTGCTCAGCTTTTAGTATAAATCAAGACAATAAAACTCACATTGTTTTTTTCCAACATAGTTTGATTTTTTTTTTCTTTTGTTCATTTTTGCTCTAGACATGCCTGGTCTTTTTCTTTGAGTCCTCTCGAGAATGTAACCTATCCATTTTCATAGAAGATGCCCTTTTACACTCAAAATATGCGATCTCTTATGAAGAATATCCTACCATTGTCCACTTGGATTTTCAAGATACAAGAATCATTAAAGTCCTAGCTTGTCCTAACACATACTATATATTAAATGCATGTCATCATAAGAAAAGGTAGATAAACTACTTCCTAAATAATTTCTGTGAGTTCCCCCCACAATTCAGTTATTCTTTTAAGCCTAGATATTGGAATCTCCAGTCAACTAGTTGGGTTGCTATTATGGCAATTCTCAATTCCTTGGGTTTTAATCCTTTCTCCTCGATAAATTATAGACTTGATCTCTTGTTAAGCCTTTAGTTGATGGATCCGCAATATTATCCTTTAATTTTAGGATAAATTACACATAGATCCCTGAACATTTAGGTAATCATACTTAGACCTCTTTAACATTTAAAATTTACAGATACCTCACTTATTTTGAAAAGTTGTTAAACTTGATCCCTTTCCATTAGTCTTCTATTAGGGTTGTAGTTAAAAAGATGACATTAGCCAAAAGGTAGCACCATAATTTCATTTTTACCATCCTTTTATGTGTTTATATATTACTATATACAAATATATATTCATCCATGCCGTAACCTTCATTGTTGGCCCCGACGGCTACTCCATTCTTGCCCCACCAATTGAGTCACAATTTAGTTCAAGGAAAGTCTGAAATGAGAGGAGAGAAGACTCAAATAATTGTTAATAGAACCTCTAAATATATATATCTTATATAACTCTTGAATGCACATATTCGAAGGAAAAGTTTGTCTATGAATATAAATATGTGGGTAGAAATCGAAATTAAAAAAAAAAAATTATAAACATCTATGTCATCATTATTTGATTTCTAGTTATTATTGAAGATAGAGCCAATCTCACAGTTGCATACAACTAGTTTGATTTGAAAACAATCACAGAATTAGCAAAATTTTTTTTTATATATATAGCTATATTGGTTTTCATGCTCCCACGGACAAAGATCTACAATGTCAAAATCTTCAGCCCCTCCGAGAGATGTACAATCCTAATTGGATATTCATCTCATTGTATTTGTAGACCTATTATTCTTAGGACCTCCTTGGAAATTAAATTTGTATTACATTCCATTCCTTTGTTGATTATAATCAGATTGTGTATAATATTTAGATATATAATCTAAATTTCACGAAGAGAATTTGCTGGATTTTGAGTAGTGATTTAACTGTCTTTTTTTCTCTCATCTCAAATTCATTTTCTCTTTCTCTTAACACATGAGAGTACAATATCCCAAAATTCCCAAGAAAAACCTCAATGCTCTATTTCTTTGTCTGCAAACACTACCCAAATTTAAAACTTACCTCCTAAATCTTCTTATTTCCTTCTCTTTAATTAGATCCATTACCCTCTCCATTCTCAATTGAGACACATAAAGTTTCATACAGAGAAAGACATAGGAGGAACAAAGCTAGTGCTTGTTTTAGCGACAGATGTCTTGTGTGAGATAAAAAATTAGAGTTCAAGTCACCATTTTTGCTTTTTTCTTTTCTTTGCACTTTTTTATTTTTTGCCTCTTTATTTTTTATCAATCAAAAAATAGGAAATTAAATTTGTATTACCTTTTTTTTATGTGACTTTTAGATGTATAATTTGAATTTCATAAATTCAAAACTCATTTTTTCCTCTCTCTAAAAATAAACGCTATCTTTTTTTTTGTGTGACTTTTAGATGTATAATTTGAATTTCATAAATTCAAAACTCATTTTTTCCTCTCTCTAGAAATAAACGCTATCTGAAATGGGATTTTACTGCCACTACTTCTTTCCTATTTTTCAACACCTTTAGGCTTTTTTCTAATGATTTCGCCAGTTGCCCTCACTTGTTGGTGCCTCCTTACCTCTAGTGAGTTGGCCTAGTCATTCCCGCAACTAGATTGAGCAATCACATATGACTGTAGCAAATTCTAACTATGACAATTGTAACTCACTGAGAAGGATCCAACTTTTAAGGTCTTTCTAATAAAAGTGAGAGTAAATTTGTTTTTTAATAAAATTTTAATAGAATTAAGGTTAAAATTAACGAATAAGGTCAGGGGTCAGAAACTTTCAAAATAAAGGTGTTTTAAAATTTTATATGTTAAGGGAGTTCAAGTACAATTATCCAAATGTTTAAAGAGTCTAAGTGTAATTTACCCTTAATTTCACATAATCAATGGATATTATACCATTTGAGATTAATTGTCTCACATTATTATGTGCGCGACGTACGTGTTGTGACTTTTCATTGTATATATTATTTTGTGCTTTTCTTATTGTTGATTGACTATCATGATATATGCAAATAGCTAACAGATTTTGACCACATATGAATGTCTTCTAAGATATTATAAAGCCATTTAATCTCTTCTCTAGCCTCGTCTAATGCTATAAATTCAAATTTCATGGTAGATACGAATATACATGTTATTTTTGAAGATTTCTAAGAAATAATTGCACCCCCATGTGTAAAAATATATTTGTTAGTGGATTTGGTGTCTCTACTATTAGATACTTAATTTGCATCCCTATATTCAAATATACCTAGATATCTGGTATAGTGCAATCTATAGTTAGAAATTATCTTAGATATATAATAACTTTAACTATTGCTTTTAAGTGGTCTTCCCCTAGATTATTTGTATGTCTATTCACTTTACTAACTAAGTAAGCAATATTTGAATCAGTGTAGTCCATAATATACATTAGACTGTACTTTCTTTCACTACGTGCATCAATTAGTTGCAGTAAGATAATCTAGCTAGGAATGGGTTGTTTCATAGGTAGCACAAGGCTTTAGTGATGGGTTTGAAAAATCACTTTGAAAACAAAATTTACTCCACGAAAGATGTTAAAACAAAAGAAAATATTTTTGGTTTTTGTTAAAATGGTTTTTGAATTAAAATTAATATCTTAAAATTTCTTGGATTAAAATTCACAACATAAAAATACCTTATTCTGGTTCAGTTCGTGTTATAGTTTAGTACGATCCTAACTTTCCTAATTTTATAACTCAACCAATAAGCAGCTTGATGCAAATTGGTTAGAATATTTTCCAATTGAAATTATAAGAATAGAAAATAATTCTAATTTTTTTTATTTCCCCGCTACATTGGTCCGTTTGAAATTTTGGCACGGGTGGGAGAATTGGCTTATAGACTGGCATTACCACCACAATTGTCTGGAGTGCATGAGAGGTTTCATGTTTCCATGTTGTAGAAGTACGTTCCAGACCCCACCCACATGTTAGATTGGGTAGAATTGGAGGTTGACTCAGATGCTAGATATGAGGTGAAACCAGTGCAAATCTTAGACACTCGAGACCAAGTACTTCGAGGTAAGACCATTCCATTGGTTCGAGTGTTGTGGAGGCATCACAACATAGAAGAGTCAACTTGGGAACGCGAATCAGAGATACGGGAGCGATTCCCTAATTTGTTCTCTTGAATTTCCTTTATTGTAATGTATAAGAAAATTTCGAGGGCGAAATTTTTATAAGGAGGGGAGAATGTAACATCCTATACTTTTGAATGAATACATATGTAGAATTTGGTCTAGTTCGGTGATGATTTATATTCTAAATTAAGGGATAGCCCTAGAATTTAATTTTTGTCTAAAGATAGATGAAATTTGAACAGTTTAGAACCTCAAATAGATTAAATTGACATTGGTTTAAGGTTAGTAAATTTAAATCCCTAATTGCCTAAATTAGTTTAAGTAATTAGAAGAGAAATTTTAATTGTAGAGAATTTCAAGTGCTAGGAGCTTAGTTAAATTGTGAAGGCAATTTTTTTAATTCCTAGGGGCAAAATGGTAATTTGATCTATGGTGGAAGAAGACAAATTCCATAAGGATAGCCATGTAGGAAAAAGAAAATATGAAATTGCCATGTGGATGGAAGAAAAGTGTGTAATTGGTTGAACTAAATTTTGACCTAGTCAAAACATGAAATTTTGACTAGCAAATTGTATGGACCAATGGGAGATAAAGAGATGGTGACATGGAGAGTTTTGACCAGCCAAGGTGGAAGAAGAAAGGGCCTAAGTCAGTTGGGAAAAGGAGACTTGGCCGGGTGGGAGTTTCATGTTCATTTAGAAGAGTTTCTTTGTGTATTAGGTGTTAATTTGAATTAAATTGGGTGGGCCCTACTCATTTAATTAAAAGAAGCCTAAGTGTAAATGGTGATTTAATTGAAGACCAAGTGAAAGCTCTCCATTGGACAATAAAGTCAAAATAATTTCAAAATTTGAGGTGAAAAAAAAAAAGCCACACTCGGGTAGCCTTCAAGGCCATTCAGCCAAATCAATTAAAACCATAAAGAAACCATTTGGCTAAGCAAGGAAGAGATGAGAAATTGAAGAGAAAAAGAGGAGAAAATGAGAAAGAAGAGAAGAAAGAAAGAAAAGAGAAGAAAATGAAGAAGAAGAAGGAAGAGAAAGGAGAAGAAGAGGAAGAAGAGGAAGAACATTAGGAAGAAGAAATCTAGACTAAAAGAGGTAAGTTATTTTCAATTGGTTTTAAATTAATTTTAGGGAAGACTTAAATTAAATATTTAAAAGGAGAAATTATATATAAATGGTGTTCTTTAGGAATTTTTGGAGAATTAATTCAAAGAAAAAAGGAATTGAAGAAAGGGGGTAAAAAGTGTCAAGTTTGGAGACTTGGAAGAACCATACTTTCTCCTTCAAGCTTTTGAAGCTACGGATTCTGTACTCCATTCTATATATATATGTGTGTGATATATGAGTGTTAGAATTGCAGAATTTAAAGAATTGGATGAATTGGAAAAATTCTTGCAAGATTAGTGTTTACATGACCTTGAATTGGTTAGAAACCTAATTTGTGTGATAGCTGTAAATTTCAGGTTTTTGGCACCTTTAAAACAGAGAATTTGTGACTTCAAAACCCTAAGTTTCAACTTAAATTAATTCCCTAATGTGTGCTAGAAATTTGGGATGAAAATCTAGTGTTTTAGTAGCCTAAGTCCTTAGAATTCTACTAAATTTTGTACCCTGCTCAAGTACTGTAAATTTCAGCTTCTTACCACTTATTTGGACTCTAATTAACACTTAGGAACTTTGTTCTAAAAGGTAGGAAAGATGCCTAAGTGGTGTGCACAAAATTATTATTCTTTGGTCACTTAAAGTTGACAAATTGACATGTAATTAAGTTAAAAATTTCTGCACATTCATGCTTAACTAAAACAGAATTTTCCATGTTTAAATTGATCTAATGATGTTGGAGATTGAGTACATGCATTTTGGTTGTGTTATATGTTTATTTAGTATGTTTGTGCAGTGAATTGGAAGCTAATATGCTAAGTTATGATGTACTATTGTAAGTTGGAAAGTGAATATATGAAATTCATGTAATTAGTAAAACAAAAATATGGAATATGATGGAAAGAAATGAAATGTTTGGTTAATTGTTTGACCGGGGTTCGGGTTACAGAAAACACGAAGGGTCTTGAGATACCCTCGGCTTGAAAGTCCTGGAACCTGCACAGAATTTAGTTTTCATGCCAGTGGATTAGTAGCCCACAACATGTTTAGTGTATCTATGGCGTATTGTCGCCTTAAACTAAGGTCCTAAAGCACGTTTAGTTCTATATTCAGATCTATCTTTGGCGTATTGTCGCCCTGGGCTGTGACCCTAAAGCGCATTTAGTTATGTGCCCACTCCCCGATGATTGTGTATAAGATTGTTGCAAAATGGAAAATTTACTAAATGGCAACATATAAATATATGTTTGCAAATTGGTGAAATTTTGATAATTGATGATGATGAATATATGTCTTTCTTAGACATTCATCTTAATTATGTTCCATAATACTTTAAATGTGCATACTTTGCATTATATATATATTGTTGTGGAGTAGCATGAGCACACGCCATCCGTGCTCATGTCCCTACAGATGTCAATACAGGACCCACATAGGAATACTAATGGTGACCTGAGTTAAAGATAGAAAATATATGTGTCATTCCCAAAATTTTTGGAAAGTTTTGTAAATTATAATATATAGTAAAATACTAGTTATTTTGATTTTGGACTGTAATGACCATGTGGTCTAATATTGTAAATTTAATATAATGACAGTTAATTTATCGTTTACTAGTACATTATGGTTCAATTGTATAGTCCAGGTTTTATATTAATTACTAGGTTTTCAGTGTGATAGTTGTGGGTCCCATTACGTGACCGTTGTATATGCTCTGATATTGAGAGCAGATTATTCATGGTATGCATGGTTATCACTCACTCCTCGGGTCCTCGGATCCGGGGCATGACAGACATAAATTCTAGAATCTTTTCAATTTCTTTTATATTGTTTATTTAGTATTAAAGTAGGGTTTTTGATATTAGGAGGAGTAGTAGTTTACGCTCTTGTTCATAGTTTTGATTTCGCTGCACACTCTAAGTACGGTATCTCTATTTTTTTAAGTTAATAAAGCAGTTGTTGTAATGATTTTTAGTGTTTCGTGAATTTCTTGATCCGTTTTATTTGATTGATTATTGAAAGAAAACACTTGCATGAGTTTAGTGGTTAGAAACTAGGGTTTCATTTATCTACGTGCATGCGAAGTTCCTTGTTCTTTTCTTCATATTAATTTTTAGATTTGTTTTATTGCCATTAGTGTTTATTTCTAGATTGCAAAAATATGTTAGGCTAGATTTTTAGTTCTTGATTCAACTACTCAAGGAAAAGTGGTTGATTACAACTCAGTGATATGCGTAGATGTAAGTCTCCTAAGAAGCATGATACTATCTGAGTGGCGGTGGATAGATTAAAAAGTCAGTGCACTGAGTGGTGGTGGATAGATTAAAAAAGTCAGTGCACTTTTTATAGATTTATTTGATTGACTACATGGATAGTTTAGCTTGGTTATATATCAGGGAAATATTGAGGCTATATGGAGCTTCGGTGTCAATAGTGTCAGATAGAGATTCCAAATTTACATCTCATTTTCGGTAGAGTCTCTAACAAGCCATAGGTATGAAGTTGATGTTTAGTACTGCCTATTATCCTAAGATAGATGGGCAGTCTGAATGTACCATTTAGATCTTGGAAAACATGCTTCGGGCAAGCGTGTTGGATTTTCAAGTTACCTAGGAGGCGCACCTTCTATTAGTTGAGTTTGCATATAATAATAGCTACTAGTTCAATACTGAGACGGTACCTTACGAGGCATTGTATGATAAGCTGTGTAGATCTCATATCTGTTAAGCAGAGGTTGGTGAGACAACTTTGCTGGGACCTGAGATGGTCTGGGAGATGATAGAAAAGATTAGGATCATCAAGTAGAGGCTTGAGATGGTGTGCAGTCACCAGGAGAGCTATGCTGACTGGAGGCTTAGGCTAATAGAGTTTGAGGTAGAAGACCATGTGTTCCTGAAGGTCTTGCCACGCAAGAGACGATTTCAATTTGGCGATAAGGTCAAGTTGCCGCTGAGATTCATTAGGCCATTCGAGGTGCTGGCTTAGGTTGATAAGGTGGCGTACTATTTAGCTTTGCCACTGAGGTTGTCTGGGGTGCATATAGTGCTCTATGTGTCAATGTTGAGAAAATATAATTTTGATCCATCTTATATTCTAGATTAGGAGGAGCTTGAGATTAATTCTAATGTCTTCTCTGAGGTAAAGCTTGCGAGGATTGTGGATTTTTGTGAGTAGGTTCTTTCTGTGAAAAGGATATCTTTGGTTGGGTGTTATGGAAGCATCATGGAATAGAAATATTGACTTGGGAGCATGAGTAGGACATGAGACATCATTTTCTTGAGCTATCTGCTTATTTTTGTTGTGTTATTTTGTTGTTTAATTTTTTAGGACGAAAATTTTGTAAGAAGTGAAGGTTGTAAAGATCTAAAATATTTGGTATTTTTATTTTAAATTTATAATATTAAAATTTAGATATTTTGGACCCTATTTATGTATTATCTAAAATATATATATGAAATCTGGTGTTAATTTATTTTTATGATATATGTGTTAATGTTGTAGATAGGTACATATTTCTGTTTCTTATTAGTGGGGAGAGAAGGCATTAATCGTTGGTAGAGAGAGAGATAAGGTTTTTATTACTATGTGTGGGAGGCCAAAAGCTAACAAGTAGATTTTTAAGCTCTGTGGGAGTTGGAGGAGAAATTAAAGAAGTTTTTATGTTAGGAGTATGCATCTGAGTGGGATAAATACCCTTATGCAATTATACCTTTGGCTTCTTCTTCTCCCATATACCACTATACATATTTCTTTTTCGTTTGTTTTTTTTTTTTTTTCCTTTTCTTCTTCCTTATTGTGTAAGATAAAAAAAAAAGGGTTGTGTCTACCATTTATTTGTTGGAAGAGATAACTAGCGTCATCGTAGAGAAAATTCAGAGTAAGATCGTCGGAGACTATTCATAGGGCCAACTTGAGTTGGCATTTTATTTTGGAGTTTTTATATACCTTGTCGACATATATAATACAAGGTAGATGGGAACTGTGTTTATAAGATTTTTTTTAATATGTGTCAAATATGTATATCCTAAGTGATACAAGTAAGAGGCGAGAGCACATGATTATTTAACCTAGGTTGTGAAATGCTAAACTCACTACAAGAAATCATACTATTAACGACCACTTTTGTCGACCAAACAAAAGTTGGTCACTAAATCTTTAGTATTTACTAACCAACTAGCCAGCCAACGGGGAAAATTGACCCCATTCCAAATGAGTTTTTCCCGACCAAAATTTAAGCATTTGGCAACCAAGTTTTTGCTCGCAAAGGTTGCCCAAAAAATTACCCAACTTTCACCAACCAATTGGTCATTAATAATATAAAAAAATAAGTCACCATATTTTTTCGGCTAAATTTTACATCATTGGCAACCAAATTTGTTGGTCGGTAAAGGGTTTAGTTAAGCTGGACATTTTTCTCGACTATTGGTCAGTAATAACATAATTTTACCAACTAAGCATCTGGTCGAGAAAGAATAAAGTAAAAAAGTCTATTCCTTTGCTGACTAACTAGTCGATAGTGGTATAACACTCAGACTATATTATTTTTGAAGGGTGGGTAAATACCCCAATGCCTTTCTACCTACCAATTTTTCTATATATTTCTCCTCTGTTTCCTGCTAGTGCTTATCTGCGAGAAAAGTTGTGCTGGTAATGTCATCTACCAAAATATCAACCAGCAATTGTCTTCCTCTATACTGTCTTTTGCCGTACCATCTTTGCCCAGTTGTTTTCCTCTACATGCACAATAGTAGGTTCTCTCTCTCTCTCTGTCACGCCCCGAATCCGGGGACCCAGGAGGTGAGTGTAAAATATGCATATCATGTAAACCGAGTCATCGGATCAGAGCTAACACACTGGTCACGTAATGGACCCACAACATTCTATCAGCTATATAACGGCCTAAAAATTGATCATTTGTGTACCTAATAAAGTCGCTGTACAAGGTATATATCATCCACACATTCCCATTCAAGACCATATATCCATTCCAAAGACACCACCTCATCATTTTATCTCAACCCATTTCCTTTAAGTATTTTATGTCAAATGCAACATATTAGCAAATTATCATAATTAAGATAGCTCGGATGTAAAATACAATCATGAGGGTTCATTTTAGGTGTTGCATATGTTGAAGAGTAAGGTTGGTGTTCAACAAACAAGGTGCAAGTCAAAATAGAGTCCAGCAAACAGGGGTCGGGCGCCCAAGGGGGTCTCAGTCGGGCACCCAAGACCCCGGGCGCACGCCCTGTACCCAGGTCGGGAGCCCGCCGAGAAGCAACATTTGGCCACTGTAACAGGCCGTGCACCCACCGAGAGTGGTTTCTTCCTGGGTTTTGAACAACTTTTGGTTTTCACTCCCACATTCCACTCTTACTCATCCTTAAGCACCAATTTCTATTTTATGACCAATTTTACATCCCTCAAGATCCATTTACCCCAAAGTTCCCAAAATTCTCCTAACTCTCTTCCCTCTCCTCCCATCCCTCTCTAATATGCAATTCAACTCATGGATTACTTCTATGTCTAGTTTGGTTTAGGTCTCTATAAGACATCCTAATTCTCTTTACTTTCTATCATAATTACAAAGATTTAGAGGAGAAGAGGAAGAATTCAAATTTATATTAAGAGAAGTTTCCCTACCTCAAACTTGAGCTTCAACTCTCTCAAACACTTCAAGAGCCCTTCAAAGTTTTCAACGTAGCCTCCCCTTCCTCAACCTTACTCCAAGAACAAAGAGCTTCAACTACTTGAGCTCTTCTTGAAATCTTCTTCTTTTTGCTCCTCTCCTTCACTCCTCTTTTTCTTCTTCTCCAAAATTCCCTCTATTTCTCTCCACACTCTCCAAGCTCTCTCTAATGGCCCGATGGTTCTTTTGCTTCACAATGTTCTCTCTCTTCTTCTTTACACTTAGCCTTAAAAGAAATTAATATCTCAACAACCAATATACATATACAAGTGTAGCTATACCCCTT
>JAVXUM010181197.1:0-17845 GCA_035590655.1 Pouteria glomerata
AGCGTGAGCACACGCCGTCCGTGCTCACGTCCCTACAGATGTCATGCAGGACCCACTCAGGAAGGCTAGCTGAAGCCCGAAGAGGAGATACCACATCTAGCTGTATAATTAGTTTTGAGTAATGTAAATGTTGTAAAAAAAAAAAAAAAAAGTTGTACCGATTATTACCATAGTAGTAATGCCAAAATGTAATGGTTATAAACCAATTTATGTAAATTATTTTATTTATGTTCCATTAGTTATGTGGGTCCACTGCGTGGATGTTGCGTTGCTCTGATATATTGCTCAAGTTGTGCATGGTTTGTATGTTTTACACTCACTCCTCGGGTCCTCGGATTCGGGGCGTGACAATTTGAGAAACGTAAATAAGTTTGGGACCCATACCTTGGGTTACATAAATAGAAGTACAATAATCAAACAATAAAATAAAATAATATGCTAGGTTAATCCATCTGTCTCAGCTAAACTTCAAGTTAGAGATAGAGTAGGATTTTATATAGATATAAAGAGAAAAAATAGATTTTGTTTGTGTTCCTAGAAAATTTTATTTTTCTTTTTAATTTCTTTGTAAATAATGCTTCAATTCAATACAAGTTTGGTTTTCTTCTCATATATGAGTAAGTAGTTCTCTTGCTTGGATTCAAATCAAGGAGAATAGCGATATATGTGGATTTTCCAGGTGTTTTGATTTTTAATGTTTAAATCTTCTTGAGAATTCTCTACAAATGATAGTTTAAATATTTTAATCTATTGAAATTATTAGTTGTTTACTCTAGATTAATCCTTGGTTGTATAATTTATATCAATTATATGTGAGTTACTGATCAGAATTTTCATACGCTTTCTTGAGAAAATTATATGTGAATTGTTAATATAGAACTTACATGTACTCTCTATATGTTATGCACTCTAAGTGTTTGTTTTAGGTTTTCAATTACATGAACTAAGTGTTGTTACCAAATCATTCAACCATTATTCTAAATTATGTTTCATCATTTAAATTCCTTTGGATTAGCAATAAACGAGGATTAGTTTATTTGTATCATTTGAAATCACTAGTTGATATTACTAGATTTAATTTTGGATTATATATTCCATGTACATTATATGTGGGCCAGTTATATGCTCGATCTTGAGGATTTTGTATGTAGATTGCTACTTAAAACTCTCATGCCATCTATATAGATTATTGCACTCTAAATATTTGATCTAGAGACTTAACCAAGTGAATTTGGTATTGTAACAAAATTAGTTAGTCATTGTTCTCTTTAAAAATTCATAGAAATCACTACGTAAATTGGTTTGATCTAAGTCATTTTTATAGTTATTTTAGTTTAATCAAATTTTGTTTCATAATTTCAAATTGGATTTAATTGCCACCTCTTAGGTGTTTGAAAAAATGCCTAGGTAGGGTTTATTTTCAAAACTCAAACTAATTTTTTTTTTAATTTTCCTTATGTGACACTTACTAAATAAGAGAAAAAGAATTGTGAGTTCACAATGCTTCTCTATGTGGGTACAACTGATACTTCATTGTATTATAAATTCAAATTGCTACATTGAACCATCTTACACTTGGGGTGTAAATCGACATTGTGGAACGACAAGCATTTTTGGCATTGTTGCTAGGGAAAGCAATTGTTTGCTACCAATTTGGAGCTAGGATTGAATCTACTCAATTAATTAGAAATACTTTTTCTTATCATTATTCTCTTATTTAGTAGTTTTTCTTTCTTTTTACTTTGTAGCATATTGCATTCGCTTGCCATTTAGTTAGTTTACATTGCATTTAGTTTAATTTGCATATTTAGGTTAGTTTTTCTATTTTTGTTTCTTTTATTTAACTTTTGCATTTTACTGATGAACATGGACTTTAATGCATGCACATACAGTTCACTCAACCCCACCCACCCATATGTTGGCTATCTAGAAGAGCTTTATGGCACACACTTTGTTCTAGAAATTGCACATACGTTACCTTCATATTTTATGCATGAGTATGAAGACCCTCGTGTCTATCTTGAAAATTTTAAGTTCGCTTATATGCATTGAGCTAATGGTTACTTGGATAATGCTTTTATGATAAACTTTTTCCCTATATCCTTGCATGAGGTGGCTTTAGATTGGTACTATACTACTCATTCACCCATTCGATCTTGGGAGAATTTGACGAATGCATTTTACTTTCACTTTTCCACCATCCATTAGATATACATAATCTAATTTCAATTAGAATCTTTTAACAAAAAAGAGGGTGAGATGTTTTATGAATGTTGGAAAGCTTTAACAATCTTTTACAATCTTACCTAAGCCATCATTTAGAGTTAGTATGCATTTTGAGTTGCTTCTTTCATGGGTTATGCCTAGACATGGGCCATGCTCTTGATGAGATTCTTGATTTTACATTAGACATGGCATGATACTATCTTGAGTCTCTCTATGAGAACATGAGACCTAGGGATGATTTTGAACATACTATTGCATCTAGTACTTTTAACGCCATAACATATGCTAACCATACATGCTTATACCCCACATTACTTATGGAGACCAAGTATCATGATGAAGAGACTTTATTTGCATATGATGTCCGACCTTTGGAGTTTACCATAGAGCCTTCTTTTGACTTAGACACACTTCTTAAAATTTTTCTGGAAACTTATCCCCGTGGCTATGGGCATTCACTAAGTAACCCTCCATTGCTAGTCATAAGGAAAATAGTGAAGTGAGGACACATTGCCTGAGGTTATCACATCTGAGCTCACATACACTTATATTAGTGGTCTTAGCCTCACTTCATGCACATTCAAGGTTGATTGGTCTTTGTTCGATGATGATTTACCTTTAGAGACCATTGATTTAGGGGATGGTATGAGGGCAGAGTCTATGACTCTAATTGGTTCAGATTCTCTAGACAATGTATTTTCTTTTACTTATACTTAGAGTTTGGAAGACATTAGTTCTGTATGTGTGGAGCTCGTCGCTTATGTTTGTTCTTCACCTTTCACCACCCCCCAGCATGATGCTTATCTTACCCTCATCACTTGGGTTGCCCTTAAGAGTCTTAAGACTCATGTTGAGAGCAGACATGTCATTTGGCTTGAGGAGTTTTGCATGAAGTTAGTCTCACCCATATCAATCACTTGTGCACCTAAGATTGAGGGTGATACACACATTTCATTTCTTGATTTTGGCCTACTTAAAAGCTGATTTAAGGTTTAATGAGTGACTTATTTAAGATCTACCATACTTGGGTAGGAGAAGAGGTAGAGTATCCTAATGAGGTAGCTCACATAGATTTTCTTAGTGTTGAGTGTCTATGGGCCTTATTCGGGGTGTTGTGGACTCTAATTAGCCACATTGCCTCTAGTGTCACATACTCCTGAAGCTTACTCATCTTTAGTCCTTCATAAGTCTATAGATAACATTTTGACAATAAAGCCATTTGGTAAGGCTTAGGAAATGGTAGGTGTTAGATACCATTTTCTCACATTTTTCTTGTACATAGTAGGCAGATTTTTATTTTTCTTATTTTTTTATTACTTGTTAATTTAGATGTTTATTTCTTTTACTTACTAACATTTTCTTGTTTTATTTTTCCTTTATTTTTCTTTACTTTATTTCTAACATTTTTCTTGAATACTTTCTTTTTTCCATTAAATAAGAACGCTCTTGAGGTAATATCATTCATATTTCTTTTCCTTAATCTAGCACTCTTGTTTTGGTACTTAATGATTATATATGCTTGTTGTTGGAAGTGTTGTAAAATCTATCTAAGTTAGGAGGTGGATTAGATGCTAGCTTAAGTGGTTTAAATAATGGGTGTATGTTTGACTTCTTTTTATGCTTGGTTGATTAAATTGTGCCTCAAGTGATGTTATGACCGTATTGGCACGCCGAGCCGATGCGTGTGGGTCATGAGGCTTTATTATGACATGGTGCATCTGAAATTGCCCAAATGTGAAAAAGTATGATATTATTTTGAAATAGGACTTTGATTATATAGACTAAAAGTTGCCACCCGACACTTTCAAAATAGGTGTGATTATGGTTTAAAAGTGTTTTGATTTATGTTTTTGAGAATATGATAAAAGGCCCTTTTTATTAACTCTCAACTAGTCTGTCCAATCTGAGAAAATAGGTTCAGAGGTTTGGCTATGTACGAAAACCGTTACGCCTAGATATCTAGGGATATCTTTAGTCCCTTTTCCACTATTTGTAG
Source organism: Pouteria glomerata (assembly GCA_035590655.1). Lineage (NCBI taxonomy): Eukaryota > Viridiplantae > Streptophyta > Magnoliopsida > Ericales > Sapotaceae > Pouteria > Pouteria glomerata. The sequence continues at coordinate 4,223 of JAVXUM010181197.1, forward strand.
TCATGATCTCACAACATAATATTTCGGTTTATAATGATCATTCCATATAACCCATAAATGCAAATAGTGCATGCAATGTAAGATAGTTAAACTTAGATTATATGTGTGAGTGTAGTAAGATGTCTACCTGTGTTTATTGAGAATAAAACGTGTATTAAAGATGGTTAATAAAGGCCGAGGTGATCGTACTCAAGCTGTGTGCTAGAGTTGCCTACGTACTATGTGAAAGAATCTGATCAATTATAGTTTAGACCCAAAGTGGTTTAAACTATATGTTGAGGAAATGTGAACTAATATGTAAATGTAGAAGCCTAGCTTTAAGTCTAAGTCGATGCCTCACACATATGATGGTCTTTGAAGACTGTGGGGACCACACTTAAGCTATTTAATCGAGTTACTTACGTACCTTATGATAGGGCCCAAATTATCTGCTCGAGTTGCCTACATACCCTAAAAAAAGATAAGATTTATATAACTTTTGGCTATGTTTAAACAAAGTCTTTATGTGTTATGAACTACTTAAAATGTAATAGCCTAGCTCTAAGTTAGCACTTTGCACCAATGGTTTATGAAGGTTGGGGTGGCCGAACTCAAGCTATTTGCTCGAGTTGCCTATGCACCCTATTAAGGGATTAGGTTTATATAACTCTAGGCACAATGCCTAGTATGGATGTGATGTACAAATGGGTATGATAGGGTTAATGTTATATACAGGTTGATTGCACTTGCAAAGTGTAATTACAAGCTTAATAAACTAATACATATGCATGCATGTTCAATTCTAAATTGGTTATTTTATGCTATTCTATTCTTATTTCCTTGTTTCCTTCAATGTAGTGAAAACGTAATTAATTCATTGACGAGTGATGAAGAAAACGAAGTGATATAACATGATGATGAAGCAACCAAAATGGAGGAAAGAGTTGAAGATAGGACCGAAGATCATGCAAAGAGCATTCCTGTATTCAGTGGTCCGGACGACCTATTCAGTGGTCCAGACGGCCGAGAGCATCCATCCACTTCCATGAGTTCTTAAGACACTCAGTGGTCCGGACGGGCAATATCAGTGGTTCAGACGGGCAAGTATATTTTTTGGACTTCGTGCACACTATGGTCCGGACGGGCAATATTGGTGGTTCGGATGGGTAAGTATAAGTTTTTGAAGACCATGGACACTCTGGTCCGAATGGGCATACTCACTAGTCCAGACCAGTCGAGCACCTGAGCAGTCCCAAGTTTCCTTATAAATAAGATCTTTTTGTTTAGGTTTAGGGGAGTCTTTTTAGAGAGTATTTTGGCTATTCTTCAAAGTTTTTAGGGTTTAGTTTTGAGAGAGTTTGGGAGAATTTTTGATTATGTTTTGGATTTTTATTTTATTCTTCACTATAATTTGGTCCTGTTTCGTTGATACGTTCTTCGTTGCATTGAATCTTGTTCTTCGAAGTACGGTAACATTTGATTTTAAATTAAATAAGAAATGTTTCTGAGTGTGTTTTTATTTTGTTTGTTGTTGATTTTATCATTTTAAATTCAGTTTGAATGATCGTATGCTTTTCACATATTTAGTTACAACCTAGATTTGTTGCTTTCATCATTGTTTTATTTCTACTCTTTCTAGTTTTCATTTGAACTTGTTTTAGATTATTATTTCTGGTGATTAGTGATTAAATATTGCAAGTATGGTATAGGCTAGGGTTTAATATCTTGGTTTGGATATTCAAAGTAGGGTAAATGAGCTTAGGTAATTCAAAACCCTAATTTCTGAAGGAATTAATTTTGATTTGCTCAAAGACTTTCGAAAACAAAAGGTTTTGTTCAAATTCTTTGAATCCCCGAAAAAATCTTTTTAGCACTTTAAAATATCCTTTGAAACTTAGACGTAATGCAATTTAATTCCAAAACTGGGGATTTACGAAAAGAATATTTTTCGGCTTTGTAATCCAAACGACGTGAATACGAAGCTGAGTATGGTAATTTAAAAGATTTCACGAAAATTTTTCGATTTAGATTTTCCCCTTAATTTAATAAGAAATGTGAAATTTGAATTGAGATTATAAAAATGGGTTTTGATAACTAAGTTTTACTTTACCCGACACACCGAATACCAAACCAAGATTCATTTCATTATTTGAATTTAGAAAGTTATCACTTTGACATTTTTAATTATCATTAGAAATCATCAAATTTCCTATTATTGTTTAGGTAAATTAGAAAAAATCTCAATCATCAAAATCCTAAAGAATTTATATTTCAGCACTGTGGAATTAGAAAAACTGAGAAAAACTTAGAAACATAAACTTTAAGATTCCCTGTGGAGACGATTCTAGAACTACTAGGTAAAATTACACCGTACACCCCTATACTTGGGGGTTACTTTTAGACGTAATATTTTAACGCGATCACAGGTCTATTGTGAAGGAGCCTTACTCGTAAGATGGGATAAGGGAAAGAAAGAGTCCTAGCTCAAGGTATGTGTTAGGAGTAATTATCTTTGCGCAATAAGAGCCTTAATTCTAAGAGAAAGGAAAGTTAGTGTCTCGTGCATAACTTGGGAAGTGAGCTTGCTCTAGATGATAAAAGATAGTTAGCACTTCATGCTTAATTTGGAATAAAGCCTAACTCCAGAAGAAAAAGAATAGTTATCATTTAACATATAACTAGAAGAAAGGAGCCTTGCTATCCTAGGAAAAGGATAGCTAGCACTTAGCGCATAACTGAAAAATAGTTAACTAGAATAAGGAGCCTCACTCTAAATAAGAAGGATATTTAGCTCCTAGCACATAACTAGCAAATAGAGCCTTACTTTAGAGAAGAGACGGTTAATGTTTTATGTTTAACGAAGGAAAGGATCCTGGTTCTAAGGTAACGCCTTGGGCTATGATGATTAGACTTAAGTCTTCTGCTCGAGCTGCCTACGTGTTCTATGAATGAATTCGGTCTATGTAGCTTTATTCTAGGTTACACCTCATGCATATGGATGAGGAGAAGTAGTTAGCACCTTGTGCATAACTGGAGAATAAAGCCTCACTTTGTTGGAGAGTTTAGCTCTAAGGAAAAAGGCAGTTAGCACCTATCGCATGACTGTGGGAAGGAGCTTTGCTCCACGTGAGAAAGAACTATTAGTGCCTTGCATATAACTAGGAAATGAGCTTCACTCTGATGAGGAGCTCAACTCTGAGGGTGTGCCTAGCGCTAGTGAGTGAGTATCACTTGAGAAACAAACTTAGCTTATATTGAGAGCTCAATTCCTGGTTATGACGGATAGGTTTATGTGAATGGCCTAAGAGCCTAATGTGATATGAGTGATGCAATTGAGATGGTCCGGTATGCTATCGACATGTTAAATATGATGACAAAATGAATGATAGTTCATAGATGCATGTCAGATATATCCAAAGGAAGTCATGATTTAGAAATCATCAGCTTTGCTGATGCTAAATCATTCTAAGTCTTTGGAGCCTCGCTCACTAAGGTGAATACTTTGGATTGGGAAACATTTAATTTCTTAGTTTATGTTTGCCTTAGTGTGCGTGGGTGTGTGTGTGTGTGTGTGTGTGTGCGCACGCATATTTAGATGTGTTCTAACATGTCAAGACATCTATCGATATGTTAAAACATGATGCATATAATGTCATAACATGTGTTAATATGATAAATGATCTCCTACTATGTTATATCATGATGTGAGATGATGATAAGACATGTTAGAATGGCATAGCATGATGATAGCTTGGCATAGCATGGTCATAATATGATGTAACATGGCATAGCATGGCAATATGGCAAGTTAGCATAATGTAGGATGACAATGACATGGTGAATATGATATCTAGCATGGCTTAGAATGGTAATGCGATACTATGACATGACAAAACATAGTAAACGCGGTATTATGACATGGAATGGTATCTAGCATGGCTCGGAATGGTAATGTGATACTATGACATGACATAACATAGTAGACACGGTATTATGACATGGCATGGCATGGTATGATATGGTAGTATGATATGGGCATGTCATTTGCATGATTTGAAATTTTACAAAATTATCTCAAATAAATCCAGTCAATATCATTTGTCGGGTTTGGCCCAAACTTGAGTTATGATCTGGATATATTTTATTGACAAAGAATTTATTTATGCAATTAAAATTATTCTATTTTAATTATGCAAATATGTTAAATTGAAAAATAAAATAAAAATTTTCTAAAGAAAAATTGCACCGACATGAACTCTTTTAGAGAGAGAAGCTCTAACTTTGCTTTGAGAGCATTGAGTGTGGAATGAATGAAATGAGAAGGGTGAGGCCTCCTTATATAGATTTTTTGACTAAATAAAACTTTTTCCCATTCAAATGGGCAAAAAGAATAGCCTATTTTGTTGGGTAAACAATAAAACCAGTGAAACTCTTTGCCAGAGTCATTTAGCAATCAATTTTGCCCAACAGAGCGGGCAAGCATGTCAGCATAGTGCTATAGTCAATCAGAATCAAAAAACAAGTTAGGCATAACTTCCTGCTAATTGAGATAGGCAAAAAAAGCTTGCAAATGCCTATTTAGCAAGGTGTTTGGCGGCAATTTTGGCCTGAGCCATGCTTGGAAAAGTTTGAGTTCTGTCCCAATAAGTTAAGGCCATTATACGACATTTAGTGTAGTTTTTAGAAGCTTTATAGACCTCTCAGACACTTTTTGGAATGATTCAAACCAATTAGGTTAAAATTGGACTCAATTTGGATTTTCTAAGATCAAGTTATGTTTGTTTGAAAATTACTTCTTTGAAATGGGTTGAAATAGAAAAGAGGTTAGCCAAATCTTTGGCTTAACCCCTGAAGGCACCACCAAGACAACTCCTCCCACTATTTTTGGATATAAGGAATCTAAAAATGCCATCGATAGAACTCTGAGCTAAATTTATGAATTTATAAAAAATTAACAAAATTTGCAATTGAAGTTGTAAAGAGACTTGCTAAGGCTTGACTTGGCTAGACTTAGCTATGCCATTACCTTAAGAAATGAATTCTCAATATTTTTGTGCAATTTGAGGGCACTTTGATATCGTCTAGATGCTCCAATTGTCTTTGGTGCACCAGTAGTTTCCTTTTTGTCAGTAGGAGCCATTTTGAGTCGACATAGCTCAGATGACATCTAGAGGAGTATTTTGGCCACTCTAAGCTACATTTTATATTCTTTGGAATATCTTGGGATGTTGTGTGTCTTTAAGTATGTTTATGGCTTGATCTGAACATTTCGGTTGATGTTGTCCTTTGGATGCATGGACTTTTACTCTTCTATGGATGCTGAAGTTGTTTGTTTGATGTCTTGGACATGTTTGTGAAGTTTTATGGCCTTCTACATTGATTTGAGCCTTTAACTTGACTTTTGTCTAGCTCTAGAGGCATAACTAGCATTTTATTGATTGTTTGCTTTTTGTTAATTTTTGGCACTTAACATATCCTTGTGATTAGGACATTTTAATCAACAGAGAATCATTCAACTAAAAGCAATAAATATTGTAATATTAAGGTAAGGGGCCAAAATTGGTGTGTCAAAGTCTAAGGTAGAAAATGAAAAGGAGACAACTCATTTACAATTTTATACCGGCAAGTCTTGGGTTCATCAAATAATCCCTTAGTCTTTCCATTTTACAATTCTTGCACATAATCATCAGGGATTAGGTACATAACCAATCATTCTTTGGACTCAATCCTAGGCGACGATACACCTCAATCGTTCTTTGGCCTCAATCCCGGGCGACGATACGCCAATATCAATATACTAATATATAACCAATCATGTTGTAGGCTATTAATCTACCGGCATGAACACCAAATCCTGTGCAGGTTCTAAGACTTTCAACTCGAGGGTATCTCAAGACCCTTCCTATTTTTTTGTACCCCACAACTCCCCGGCCAATCAATCATCAAACATTTCATTTCCTTTCTATTATGTTTAGACTTTATTCATTAGATTCATCAATATCATACACCAAAGACAACATAAAGTTCACAATTTCAACATAATTTAAGTTTACAACACAATCTCCACTTCAACAACACAATTACAACTTACATAAATCACTTAAACATGGCATTATTCAAGTTCACATAAGGTTCGATATGCTGAAATTTCTTTCTCTTAGTTACCTTTTTTGTCCACTTTAAATAGCTTCAAAAGGTAACAATAATGGATGTATCAAGTAGACACTTTTCATGCATATTTCAACAAAGTTTCTAAGTGCGATTTAGGGTCCAAAAATGTTATAAAACTCCAAAATTTTTAGCCTTCAACATGGGGCCTAATTCGGGTAAAGCTAGGTTTCTAGGTCACCAAAAGAAAATTTACAACACAACCCTACTAATTCTAAAATTTCAACAATTAACACAACTATGGTTTCACCCCTTTCAAGTTCACAATTATACCAACTTTCCAAGGTTTTCCCTACTTCTTTAACCAACACCCCTTTTTCCTAAAAATTAAAAACTTACACTCTTTGCACTTAAATATACATTAAAAGAAGTTAAAAATTAAAAATTCATTTTTTTTAGTGTCTCTTCCACATTTTGATTTTGATCATTACTAGGGATTAGCAATGTTTAGTTGGGGGATTGTGATTGAACTGTAAATGTCACCCAATTGCCCATACTAATACATCACATAGTGCATATAATTGATGTAAGATTTATGTTTTGTGCAGAATTATCCTTCATTGTTGAAATTTGGAGCACATGCGAATTTTGTCCACAAAAGATAAAGAATTGAAGTCGGGGGAACAAAGTGTGGAGATACCAAAGTGCAAGTGGCAGCTGGTCAATAACATGCAGAAAAAGTAAAATTTCCATTTGAATCAGTGACTAGGAAGTTTGAAGTGCCATATGAAAACAGAGGATCTTATTCAAATAGGCAAAATATCATATTCAAATACAATCGACAGTTTAGAAATTCTAGATAGAAGATCATATTATAATGCAGTCTGCAGATATATTCGAATGCTGATTTAAATTCCAGTAACAGATTTACTGTGACTTCACCTTCTCACGTGACAGGATGATTCAACATTGGAGAGTGGCAAATCTGTAATTAGGAAAAGAATCATATTTGGTTAGGAGGGGGAGTAGTGGACTGACATCATGATACCCACGAAAGGAGAAAGGGGCAAACCACGATTTGCATAGGGGAGTGATGGAGAGAAACCTATTGTGGCGGTAGAGAAGGGAGAGAGGGGTAGACCATGATTTGTATAGGGGAGTGATGGAGAGAGACGGGCTACTGCTATAGGAGAGGGGATAATGTTCTGATTATGATTTTTTCTGCTGTAATTAGAGAGAGATTTCGAATTAGAGAGTTGAGTTTTTAGATTTGAGTTTTTAATTTTCCATTGCAATTTCAATTTAAAGACATTTTTCTATAATTAGTTTTCAATTAAAAAGAAATTTCAGATTTCAGTTAGTAATGTCTTCTCATTCAGATTTCAGTTTTAGTTTTAATTTCGTAAAGATGTTTGGCTAAGTTTCTCTTGGGCTAAGGTAAGGAAAAATCCCTTTCCGGTGAATCTCAAGATGCCAAGCTTCATGGACAGATTTTGAGTTATTCAATTACCAATTTTGATTTGCTAGTGAATATTTTAGAAACCATTGAGATAAGACTCAATCCACACTGATTTGTATATCTTATTTGTAAGCTCATAAGTGTTACTTAAATTAGAATTCTCATTGCATTTGTATATGTGAGTTGCTAGACTTAGAACACTTATAGTTCTTAGAATATGTTATGTACATTAAGTATTTGGTCCATAGTTTGTTTCAATTGAAATTAATTTTCTCCAAACTTCATTACAGATTAAATTGGTGATTTGCAAACTCTTGGTATCTTAGATTGACTTGGATTGGGATTGGAATTGCCTTGACCCACTTTCATTATTAAGTTTTAGTTAAATCTCCTTTCAATTTCAAGAATTACTTAACAAAATCAACAATGTTCTCAAATCAGATTTTATTTGCTGTTTTATATTCATGTGAGTTGGTGTCCTTTTCCAATTTTCTTCATTAGATTCAACAATTAATATTACACATAAGATCCCTGTGGAAATGACTTGGTTCTTACCAGTTTAATTTTCCTACAACAATTCCTTGCACTTGGGAAAATTTGTTTTGAAACCTTTCACTCAACATACTTATATCAGAATGTTTACAATTTGGAGTGAAATTAGTGAGCAGAACAAAGAACAAGCAACATTATTTTCATGCACATACTATTCAAGTTGTCACTGATCAACCAATAAGGTAACTTTTGAAAAAAACAGATATTACTGGAAGGATGGCTGAGTGGGCTGTATCATTAGGAGTTTTTGACATTCAATTCATGCCTAGAACTGCAACAAAGGCACAAGTCTTAGCAGATTTTGTTGCAGAGTTTAGTCTCTTCTTCCCAAGCAAACTTTGGAGGTGTGGCAGCTGGAGATCAATATAGAAGAAATCTCTGAAAAGGAAGTCCTTCACCCTTGGCAGATTGAGGTTGATGGATCTTCAAATAAAAAAGGAGTAGGAGTAGGCATTGTTTTGATTACCCCAGAATGGGTGACGATTGAATATGCAATAAAGTTGAGTTTTCAAGCTACCAACAATGAAGTAGAGTATGAAGCTCTACTGACTGGGCTCAGGATTGCTCGGCGCCTGTTTGATTGGAATTTAATTATCAAAACTGATTCTCAGTTGTTAGTCAATTAATTAAAGGGAGATTATGTTGCTCGGAATCAGAAGATGATGGAATATTTGGATTTCTCCAGAATGGAGTGAAAGAAGTTTAATGTCATTAGCACAGATTTGGTTGGGAGAGATCACAATTCACATGCAGATGCATTAACCACTTTGACTTCAGCCCCAAGTGTAAGGTTAACAAATACTGTGTTCCTTGAGGAGCTGGAGAATCTGAGCATCACAAAGTCAGAGGTAATAGCTTGCACAAATCTGGGTCCTTCTTAGATAGATTCAATTATTGCTTATCTAAAAGATGGCACCCTCCCTGAAGATAAGACCGAAGTAAAAAAAGATAAGAATAAAGACCATCAGATTTTAGTTATTTCCTGACCAGAAACTGTACAAAAAATCCTTTAATGGTCCCTACCTTCTTTGTGTACATCCAGACCGAGTGCAGGATTTCTTATACGAGATACATAAAGGCGTTTGTGGTGCACACACTGGGGGCAGGTCATTAGCCCACAGAGCAATTTCACAGGGATATTGGTGCAAAAATGGGAAATGATGCATAAGCTTTTGTCAGGAAGTGCAAGAAATGTCAAATGTTTGCTCCAATCCCTCACCAACCAGTGCAAGAATCAAGTCCCTTGACGAGTCCTTAGCCTTTTGCACAATAGGGCCTTGATATTGTTGACTCACTCCCTACAGCAATAGAAAATAGAAAGTAGCTCGTGATCGGCACAGATTACTTTACTAAATGGGTTGAAGCTGAGCCATTAATACAAATCAAGGACGTCGACACGAGGCATTTTGTCTGGAAGAATATCATTACAAGGTACAGCATCCCTAGGGCATTAATCTCTGACAATGGAACACAGTTTGATAGTAAGCCGTTCAGAGATTATTACTCTAGATATGGGATCAAAAATATATACTCCTCACCAGCCTATCCTCAGAGCAACGGGTAAGCTGAAGCGTCAAACATGGTCATCTTGAATGGGATAAAAGAAAAAAAAAAATTAGAAGTTGCTAAAGGAAAATGGGTGGAAGAACTTCCTTCTGTCTTATGGACCTATAGAACTACGCTCAGAAGATCAACTGGTGAGTCACCATATCTACTTGCTTATAGTGTAGAAGCAGTTATTCCTTTAGAAGTAGGTATGCCGACCATCCAGACACAAGCATTTGATCAAGGAGAAAACGATCATGCAATGAGAAGAGCTTGGATCTACTTGAAGAACGCATGAAATGGCTACACTGAGGCTAGCCAATTATTAGCAAGAGGTTAAAAGGAGATACAACTAGAAAGTTAAAGTAAGGGAGTTCAAAGTTGGTGATTTTGTACTAAGAAAATTGCTGGGGGTAAGAAATGATCCCACTGAAAGAAAGCTCGGCGCTAATTGGAAAAGACCATTCTAGATGTCTGAAGTGCTCGGCAAATGAGCTTATAAGCTGACTAATTTGGAGGGCATTCTTGTCAACAGGCCTTAGAATTCTGCTCACCTAAAGTTGTTTTATATGTAAGTTTTTGATTTGGTTAAACATATTTATTCATTAATGAAGTATTTTTAAAGCTGGTTGTCTATAAGGATGTGCAAAAAAGGAACGACTTGCTGGGTTCTCTTCCCAGCAATGTATCATAAAAGAACGCCTTGCTGGGTTCTCTCCCCAACAAGGTATCATAAAAGAACACCTTCCTGGGTTCTCTTCCCAGCAAGATATCATAAATGAACGCCTTACTTGGTTTCTTCCCAGCAAGGTATCAAAAATCAATGCCTTTCTGAGCTTTCTCCTCAGTAAGGTTTCATAAAGGAATACTTTGCTAAATTTCATCTTCAGTAAGGAATTACAAAAAGGATGTAAAAATATAGAAAAGCAAAGCTACATTGAGTTCTTTTTCCCATCGAGGCATCAAAAAAGTAATCCTAAATGAGGAATAAAGTCCTGCTGATCACAATTATCTTGGTCGGCTACCTATTAAGTGTGTTGAAAAAGATTTGTCTTTGATTGTTTTGAGAAAGGCTACATAAAAGGAATGTCATGCAAAGTTAATGTTCAAATTTGTTGAAGCATTTCATTGAAAGTGAGTATTTTTCATATACACAGAAGAACTTTATAAGGTCTGAAAAGGGAAAAGTCAAAAGAGTTTTATTAACTGATTAAAAAGTTATGTATCTGTTAGAAGAAAATTAATCAATTAATATGTTTGATACTATTTGAGCTCGGTATAAATGAAAATACTAGCAAGAAATGATTGCATACAATATATAAGGTAATCCTACAGGAAGAAAAGTATCATTTCATTAATCTTTGAAAGATTTTGCTGTACATAGAAAAATCTTCATTACATGCTACACATTACACAACTTAGAAAATTAATGCCGAGGAGGACGCTTGTCTTAAGACACCACCTTATCAGCAATGTTTTCAATCAGATCTTCATAGACTTTGATGAACACCTCATTAAGAAAGGATTCCATCTTTTGCTCTTCAGTGACCAAAAATGTATCTTTATGAAATTCTACGAGTTGATCAACTATTGGCAAATAGGAATTGCTAAAAAGCAAAACCAATTCAAGTTGTGTAAGAACAGATAACACATCCATTTAAACAAGCAAAGTCATAAAGAAAACAAAGATTCATTCATTGATCTTGGAAAATGTTTTACAAAAGAATAAATACATGATCTTAAGATAAGAGATTTGAGATTTGAAAAGTAAAAACAAAAAAGGAAAGCAAGAAAGGTCTTAGTTCTCACTCCTCAGCTGGATGCTCAGAGGAGCCTTGATTAGTGGATGAGAGTGCCCTACAGCTGCATCCTACTTCTCAAAGTTTCTGTATCAACATTTGAAGGAGCAAATGGATTTTCTTTTTCAGGGAGCTTAGGTGCTCTTTCTTCTCCTATCTGCCATTCTCCAAATGCTTCACCCTCTTTATTCTCGAAGCTGAATGGGGGATCACACCATCTGGGATAGAGAAAGGAACATCTCTGTAAGTCTGGGAGGTCGGCTCAATTCCTAATTTCTTCATTGCAGCCTCCCAACCATCCAGGAAGTTTTCATTCATGGAATTCTCCATCTGATTAAGGTAATCCTGAATTTGATCCTCCAGGTCCTTAGAAGATTTCTCCTCATAAACTTTTAGAGTTTCAAAAGATCTTCCAACTTCCTGTCTTAACTTCGTATTATCACTCATCAAATTGAAGAATTTCAATTGAACCTTATTAAGCTTGGTAGACGTCCCCTCATGATCGGCTTTAAGTTTTGAAACTTCTCCTTAGGCTTCAACAAGTTGGTTGGTTTTCTTTGTCACTTCAGTATCTTTGGCAGCCAAGGAAGCTTCAAAATTTCTCTCCATCTTTCTTTTCTCATTTTCCAATGCTTTGACTTTAGATTTGAGATCACGGAGTTCACGATCATCTCTGCCGACTTGATTATTAGCAGCTCTGAACTTATTGATTAATTCGATAGAGTGAAGGCTCGACTGCAATTAAAAAGAATAAATTATTAGAATAAAGTGGGTCAGATAATACACAAGGAAGGAAATTACATTAAAATACTTACAGATATGACATCTTTCATTAGTGTTTTGCATAAGACCTCTGGTCTATTAGATTTGATATCTCGAAGATCTCTTGGAGTAAATATCCCTTTGAGAAATTCCTCCAGATAAGCTAGTGCAGAATCACAAATGGTGAAAGGACGTCCAAAGGGAAACTCGGTGCTCAGCACCTTAATGTTATGCACGAATGTTTCTGAGTCAGTTTGGATGGGAATTGGTAAGGACAAGTTTCCCTGAGATGAGGAAATATGTTCTGGAGGAACTGCCTCTTGAAGAAATTCCCTTGATGCCTCTAGAGAAGATTGGGAAAGTTGAGTTGAAGCTGTTGCTTCCTCTTCAACCATTTGTCGTTTATGAGCTGGAGGAACCTCTTCTCCTTGTGACTCGGTATGTTCAGAAGAAGTATCCTTGGCGACTGCTTTCTGAGAGTCTTCTTTCATTCTTTTCCTTTTCTCAAGTACCATATGCTTGAGGCTCTGTTTTGGAGCCATTTCTTCTCCAAATATTTCTGAGAAGATCGGCTCGAGTACTACTTCTTCTTTATTTTCTTCTTGTTCTTCCTTCTGCTCAAGATGATAAGCACGGGCGATTGTTGTTATTGTTGGGGCAGTAAGGGGATCAACAACAGTCAAAGCAACACTTAGCGCTGGCCTTCAAGCTGGATAATGTTTACAGTAGAAATTCTATTTTTGCTCTTTTGGCCAAGAAAACCATTTGTGCAGGATGTCAAAGGCTTCTCCAATATCAAATCCTTGAGGAAGAGCGACAAAAGACTTGTACGCTGGAACATAGTCCAAAAGAATTGGCACTGACCTCGCAAAAAGAAAAATGTCTGGGCCTCCCAAAAACTTTAGTACTTCTTTAATGTACTTTTGGTTGGCAAGAGTCCCTTTGGCCTAAATTTTCTTCTCTCGATTGTCTACATAGCAAAGATAAAGATTAGGAAATTGAATACTCACAGTTTAATAAAGAAGTGATATCTAAAGAGTAAAAAGATCAAATAACCTGGTCCAAATAACCGAGCCGTAATTGCAGGAAAATGATCTTCCTCGAGGGCGTGCATTCAATGCCCCGAGACAACGCAGAAGTCTTCTTCCATCCCCTTGATGTTGTCTGGGAGCATGTACACAGAGCCTTCTCAGGTCGGGACTTTAAATACCACCTGTTTTTTCCCTTCCAACCTTTTGAATACTATATAACAGTATAGGAGGTCCTACTCTAAAAGGTGGAACCTATATTTACGATTTATGGCATCTACGCCATTTACTATCCTATAGAAATTGTGAGAAACATTTTTGGAGGAAAGTTGTAACCTAGGGAACATGTGACGAAGAAATAGAGAAACTGAAAACCTAAGACCCGCATCGG
>JAVXUM010181198.1:0-11232 GCA_035590655.1 Pouteria glomerata
GCAATGATAAGAAGAGGGGCAAGGCAATAAAATATTAAGGTTGCATTTGTAGGGTTGCACTCACAGTCATGAATCTTCTACTGTTAGCATTGATGTGGTACACACTGGTAAAGTATTTTTCGATGATTATAATAATTCAATGGAAGTAAAATAATTCAATTTATATTGAAGATAATATTTCGTTGATCATAAAAATTAAGAAGAATTGTCTATCACCTATTTATCATTAATACAAAAAATTGATAAAGATTATAGTAAATGAAATTGATTACTATTTCTTGCAAGTATTAATGTGCAAAATAAATAATTTGCAAGTACTTTTTATCTTGTATAGGCATTATGATGTGGTTGAGTTGTTATGTTCAATCCAGATTTGTTTAGATTCAATGAGTTCATCTTAATCTCATGACACTATGCTACCTAAAAGTGAGAAAGATGCTTAGTTCCCAATTGATGGGAATTATAAAAGGATAGATGATTTATTTCCAGCAAGGCGCATAAAGTAGTTCCTTCAGTTTGGAAGCTCTTTGTTACCAACTGCTATTGACCACATAAACTAACTTGCACATCTCATGACACATGATACTGCTCCTACAACAAATGGCTCTACACCATTTTATAATTGTTGCTATACTGATATAGAACAATTTTCGAACCAAATTTGATGGAAACAAGTTGGAACATGCAAAGGTTAGGCTGAATGGTCAAGGTGAATGCTGTCTGTTGCCTGGATGATTGGTTCTTTTTGGGTTACACCAGCCATCATGGACTTACTTTGTCCGCACTTGTGGGGTAGGGTGTTATGTTACATGGACTCAGGTACGTATCCGGTGAGGTATGTTTAAGGTGTCAGACTTTCCCAAACCTTAATTTTAGGATATCGGGATGTGTTTCTGGTAGTTAGGTATGAATACGTGGATATGTTGTGAACATTTAAATATATTATGTATTATATGATACATTGACATAAAATATGATTGTTATTAAGTAATGTATTTAAAATTTAATAGAATTTAGAGAAAAAATGGACATTTTTGTTTCTTATCCATATGAAAGGTTCAAAAATTTTCTTTATCATCAAAGTTGAGTTAATAGTTCTGTGAATTTTCTTAAAAATTAGAGGATCAGAGTGTCAAATTTTTGTATGGGAGTTGGGACACATATCTTATTCCCTTACCCTTGCCATGTCTAGCGGACAGGGGTACACTGAAGCAAGTAGAGAGTCTGTGTAACATAGGTAGGATGGAAGGTCGTATTAATTTGGCATAGCTGAAGTTAATAATAAGCATGTTCTTGCAAAATGTTGAAGCCTGGAAAGCATTCCATTTTGGATATCATTTCACTTAAATTTTTCTGTGGTTCTACTGCTACTCTTTCAAAAAGGACAACTTAGTGAACAAGGCTTTCGTATTGTGAGGTCTTGGAACGGTCAAATGTAGGCAGCCTGTGAGCAGAGAGGCTGATTTCAGATTTGAACTTTGACCCTTAGAACTACCTTACGGCTGCTCCAATGCTACCCTTGACTGCTACTGTTTGGATTTGAAATTAGAATACCTATATAAAAAGCAAAAAGTGAAAATGTCTCTATTCTAGAAAAAGTTTGCACTGGGGGCTAAGTTGGATTTGGCTATGGGTCAGTAATTAGATACTTTCACATGGTTACCAGGTGATTGTATTCAGATTAAAATTGCTTGGAATACCCTGTTTCCTATATATATGTATATGCCTATATTTGTGTGGGCATGAGTTAAAGGCTTGATTGATTGCCTTGGGTTTACAAGAGCTTAAGCTAAGGCCAGTAAGGGTACATTACATTTGGGCATGGTAATTGTTCTACATATACCAAGCAACAATGTTAAAAATTTTGTTGCTTGGATACACCTTCACCTTGTTCAGCCTTAAGCCTATTTGTATGACTTCTGCCCATGCCACTGACATTTTGGCCTTATTTCCTATACCATGAATAGCTGGTGTTACTAAAGTTTGCAAATTATCACCTTTATTACAATCTTCTTCTTGCATTGGAATTGGAGGAAAAAAAAAGTCCATGGCTTGAAGCATTTCCCTTTATAGATTATATTGGCACGTTTTTAACCTGACTTACCAAGCTTTTCTTAATGGAGACTGTGTAATTAGCCATGACCAGCTCTTTTTGGGGCCTCTTTAAATTGTTTTGGAAACTGCTTTTAGTCCCCAAACTATAGAAAAAAGAGACAGGCATAAAAGTATGTTTTTGTGGAAATTTTCTGAAATTTGTTTTTGAGAAAAATTCTTTAAACAACCTATTTTAAGTGACCTTTTTAAAGCTGTTTCTGAGTCTTAAAAAGCTTGGGTTCATAAGAAAAATAAATGGTTTGGACGTGCATGTCTTTTGAAACTATTCATGGTTTTCATTTCTGAAAACCTGAAAAATGAAAACTGAAAACCAAAATGAAATGAAACTGATTCTAAACTGGCTCCAGTTCTTTAATGTTTCAAATAACTTTTTGCATTCACTACTGCTTAGTTGAAAAAGCAAGAAAAGTTGTAATACTTTATTAGAATACAAACTATGACTTGTCAGACAACTTACGTTAATCATGTTTGCTACCCTTAGTTGTTCTTGCTTTCATTCCCAACTTAATTGGGCTAAGTTTCATATTGCCATGTGTCCCCGCTTCAGTTTTTATATTTTGGGTAATGTCAAATGCTGTTAGTTCTGAAGAGTTTGTCCATGTAAAAATTTGGCCATTTGAAGCACTTATCTTGACAAGTGTATTTTGAGATTTCAACCTGCCAAATCTACTGCCAATTCTTTTTGGACTTTTGGTTCCTTCTACTGCTTGCTATAATAAACTCTTTTTTTATGGTTAAAAAGTTAGCATAGCGTATGGGCTCTGTAAACAATGTTTAAGGTGGCTATGTAACTTGCTGGATGTTACCATCTTTCATGGGACTTGGTGAAATGGATTTGGGTGCAGGCATGAATTTGGGTGTTAGTTTTCCCTAATTCCTTGCTCAATTTGACTAGGATGGAATAGATATTAGCCAAGGGTCTGAGTATATTTGGGGACTTAACATGTTAGAGAAGACCATGTAACAAAGTTAGCTCTATATGGTCCTCCAGACACTTAAATCATGTCATTGCTTCCTTTTAGTATGCTTTGTAATCATTGTTCAGTATGCAAATTCTGAGCTGCTGGCAGCTATATCATCATATTTGCAGGTGGAAGTAGTTCTGGCTGCCCACTGAACTCAGGTGCTGCAGGGACTTTTTTTGATGTTGTTTCCCGGAGCCTTATAGTTAGCAATCACAACATATCAACAGATACACACACGCTTCTTCTGGAATTTCCCAATCAGCCGCTTACGACAAATGTTTATATTCGGAATCATGCCAAGGCTACTGTTCCCCTGCTTTGGAGTCGTGTGCAGGTTAGAGGTGTTCAAGTTATTTATTTATTTTTTATTTTTTTGACCATGGCATGTGGATTCAAGAACGTATACTGGTTGTCAGTGTATCTTGGTGTCATCTTTGCCTGACATTCTAAGGCTTTGTTTGATTTGTTAAATGCTATGAAGCACGGATATTTCAAATTAGGTGTTGTACTTGTATCGGATACGACTCAGATACTGCAGGAAACGTACCGTGGCGTGTCTTGATTTTTTATTTTTTATTTTGCGTATGATACAGCTAGGAAAAGGCTAGGATATGGAAATGATGTTTTTGAGATGCGTTAGGGGTTCAAATGTAATATTTCATACTTTATTGGTGGGTAAAATTAATATGATAAAATTTAATTAGGGGTCAAATTGTAAGTAATAAAAATATAACTAATACAATTATACTTGCCTTCAATTAGTTGATTAAAGTTGGATCCAACTAAAATTTAGGAAATGAAAAAACTTTTTTTATTTTGGGATATATAAAATTGTACTTGCCTTTAATACTTTTTTATTTTTGTATTTTGTGTATGAATGATATTGGTAGTTTTGAGTATTATATTATAATTTAATTGTTATATTGTATTATATTATATTGTACAATATAATATAATACAATATAATATAAATTATAATATAATACTTATTTGCTATTTATTTGCTTTCAAATGACCAAAAAAAATAGAAAATGTGCTAATTGCTAAGCCTACCTCTTTGGAGTTGATAAATACCGATAAGCAAACTTATCAAAAAAAGAAAAATAGCACATATTAATATATTTTTGTGTTTTACTATATTATGTATAATATAACCTATTATTTTTATGTAATAACATAAAAAATACTAATATATTATATTGTTATTAATATATAATAAATAATATTATTGGGGTATATATACATATTTAATGTAATAATATATTGTATATGTAAGTTGGGATAAGGGTATTTTAGTTTTTACACACCTTATTCGATATCTCGGCACAAGTTGTCCCACCTTCTCAATGCAACAGTTTCATGTATGTGGGATAAACATTCTAGTCCTGTTTACTTGTTCGGACCTTTTTGTTGCCATCAAAGATGGAACTATCAAAGCTGAAGAGTCTACTAAAGGATTAATCCAAGTCGCCCCTATCCCATGAATCAAGCGTGGTGTAAAAGTTAAGAACATTTTCCTATTGGTCATGTTCACTTTGGCTTTTGTATGGAAAAATGGAGGCTTAGTATTTCTTTCTATTTTCACTATGACAATTAGGCTTGGTTTGGGAAGTAAAAAAATTAATTTTTTTTTTTTTGTGTTTGGGAAGGGGAAAAACTAGCTTTTTAGTAGCTAGTTTTTTAGCTTTTTATTAATTTTACATTTTTGCCCTTGAATTTTTAGAGGAAAATTAAAATGTAAGAGGGTAAATATGGTCATTTAGAAAAAGCCAAAAAGCTAGTAGCTAGTAGTTGAGCTACCGGCTAGGGGTTCCCAAACAGAGCCTTATTATAGTGGAGGGATGTGTTAGCATTCATTTTTCCTTGGTTTCCTGGCTGGTTGATTTTGCTGGACACATTTTTCACTCATGTAATTTTTTTTTTTTTTTAACTCAAGTCTAATGTTGATACCATTCGGATCTCATTTTCTTTCTATCTAATTTAATTTTCTTGTGTACGTGCTATGAAGCATGGATGTGGACATAGGAGCGAATGCAGGTATGGTATGAGTATAGACACAGTGATACATCAATTTTGAAAAAGATGAGGATATGGACATAGCGGAGATACGACAAAAAGATGGAATAAAAAAATATATTTTATTTAAACTATTTTTGATGATATCATCTATATGTTACCAAAAATTGTGTAAATAACAATTAGAAAGTATGAAAAATACCATTCAATTCCCAAATTAACATCATTCGTCCGCAAAACTACAGACATCATTCATACACAAATATAGAAAAATACTGGAGTACAATTTCATACATCATCCTAAAATGAAAAAAAGGTTTTTTCTACTCCTAAATTTTAGTTGGTTCCAACTTCAATTGACTTATCGGTCCCTAAACCAAACCAAACCAAACCAAATCAAATCAAACCAAGTCCTTTCCCACTAGATGGGGTTGGCTATATGGATTTGATGATGCCAATCAAATCTGTTAAGGGCCATATTTTCTGTTAGATCTATGTAGGCAAGGTCATATTTAATAGTTACTTTCCAACTGCTCTTGGGTTTCCCTTTTCCTCTCTTATTCCTGATAATCTTTATGTTTTCACACCTTTTAACTGGTGCCTCAGTTGGACACCTTCTAACATGACCGAATCATCTTAGTCGATTTTCTCTTATTTTATTTTCAATCGGTGTTATTTCTACTTTGCCTTTAATCTCCTCATTTCTAATTCTATTTCTCCTTGTGATCTCGCACATCCATCTTAATATTCTCATCTCCGCAATTGCCATCTTTTAAATATGATTATGCTTTACTGCGCAACACTCTGATCTATATAATAACGCTGGTTTTACCGCTACCTTATAACACTTTCCTTTAACCTTGAGGGGAACTTTTCGATCACACAAGACACCTGAAACATTCCATCATTTAGTCCACCCGGCCTGAATCTTGTGATTTACATCAGTATTAATCGACTCATCGGTCCCTCCTCCAAAAAATTCATTCTAGAGAGAGAGAGCAGTAGTAGCGGAGTGAGAGTTCTAAGAGATAGAGAGGGAGAGAGCATTGAAGAGAAGCATGAGACAAATTAAGAAAAAAAAAAAAAAAACTTACTGCCGGTGGTTGCTGGAGCTGATGGAACTTGTCGCTGAAGCTGCGGGAGGCTTGTAGAGGTCGCTGATTGTTGATGAAGTTGATTGAAGCTATCTAGGGCCTTTTGTTTTGGTCAATCGAGCAAAGCTGAAGAGTCTATGGATCTTATGTTTTATTTGTTTATAGTTCGACCGCCAACTTATTTTATCTTTCAAATTCACCTGTGAATAAACTTTGACAAATTATATTTTGACCCCTGCTATATGTGGAAAGTGTTCCTCCCATATCTTTTGCGTTATCCTAGCCGTATCCCTCCTGTGTGCGATGTAAATAAAAAAAAAAAATTTGGATGTCACGTGTTGTGTTTATTACTACGTATCGCTGCATGTTCAAGCCGTGTCCATTTCTCCTGAGTATCCCTACCAAGTGCGGCATCTAATTTGAAATATCTATGCTTCATAGCGTGCATGTAAATTTAGACACCTTTTGGAAGTCAATTTTCTACGTTTTGTTTCCTTTACCCACTTATCAATAGTTCCATTTAGTGATAATATATTGTCCAAGGGGCAGGCCAAATGTGCATATGTAGATAAGGGTTTGTACTGGTAAAGGTTTCATTGGTTTGGGCGTGAGATGGGCCCTTGGTCCATCTAAACAATGTCGCTAAATGTGGCATCTTAGAAAAGTCTGTGCTGCTTGGAAGCTATCATTGATACATGGTTAAGGGTTTGTACTCAAATTGATACGTAAGGGTTTGTAAACAAATTGATACATAGTTAAGGTGTTGACTTAGGACGTGAGAAGGGCCCTTGGTCATCCAGACAGTGCTGTCATCCAGACAGTGCTGCTAGGACATGACCTCTTAGAAAAGTCTGTGCGTCTTGGAAGCTATCATTGTGGAGATTGCAAAGAGCATTAAACTCAAGTTTTCATTCCTTGTCCAAGTTCCAATGGCAGTACCCCTTTATGAAAGGGACATTGATGTGCACTATTGATGAGATAAAAAACATCCTTAATAGAAGAATGAATCAGAAGTAGGCCGAGTCTTATGTTTCTAGTTGTGTTCTCCTTTGTTCCCATGTTGAAGCCCTTCACTAAACTTCTTCCTTCAGTGTCTTCTGGGTTTTATTTGCTTGACTATGGTGAATGGAAGGTTGAACTGACTTTCCGGGAACAGATTAGCATAAACTGTCCCCAATAACCTTTAATAATCAATTTTTATTTTTTTGTCATTGGCTATATTGCTTCTTGCTGCTAGGTTTACATTGCAACCATGATAGACACCTTTTTTGTTTTGTACACAAAAATGCTACCATTCAGAACTATTGAAATGCATACTGTTATCTTAAAATGGACCAGTCCTGTTACTTTTTTTTTTTTTTTTCCCCTGGAGAGATATATTTGCATGCGAGGCACTGTTTGAACTCTGAAGTCATCTTTTTTGTTGAACCATTCAGGTCCAAGGACAAATTAGTCTCTTATGCAATGCAGTGTTAAGCTTTGGGCTGGCACATTATGCTTCATCTGAATTTGAATTATTGGCTGAGGAGCTGTTGATGAGTGAATCTGTAATTAAGGTATGCTGTTGCTTTCTGGACTTTTTTGCTCAGTTCCTGCTCCATCCATGGGTAAAAGTTTACCTTCTGCTGACAATCTCTTATAGTGCCTAATTAGGCTGTTTAATAATGCATTGTATCTACATAGCTTTTTGAACTTCATTGAGCAAGTGGTTACTTACTAGCGCTATAATTTAATTTGGCTTCTTGTTGTACTTGGGAAAAAAAAACGATTTTATTTGATGCCCTTTGTTACCTGCAAAGGTATTAGCGTGTTTACATGATTTTGCATCTCTATCTCATATGTGCACTAGGTATTATTTGTAGAAGAATATTGTTGATCGGAACTTAATTGTGACCAAAGGGGAGAAAACATTTTCGTAGGAGGAGATTTGGATTGGCATGTGGGGAAAAACAGTGGAGATTGTGATGGCTTATATGGATTATGAATTGGAGATAGAAATGAGGGAGATGAATCACTTTTAGATTTTGCTTAGTAATAGAAAATACTTATTTTAAAAACAGAGATACTCACTTAATAATCCTTAAAAGTGAATGTAATAGTATTCAAATATGTTTTTGTCCTGACTGGAAAGATTGCTCGTGATTTGTGTAAAGATTCTAAGATCGGCTGAGGATCTAGCTAAATGACAAAAAATAGTGGTACTAAACATTTGTATTAAAGAAGTGGAAGAGAAGGAATGAAGGAAATACTTTTCAAGGATTAAGCGGTTTAACCTTAAAGAAGAGGAACAAACAGCCTTTCAAGGGTAAAATTTTTAAAG
Organism: Pouteria glomerata; assembly: GCA_035590655.1. Taxonomy (NCBI): domain Eukaryota; kingdom Viridiplantae; phylum Streptophyta; class Magnoliopsida; order Ericales; family Sapotaceae; genus Pouteria; species Pouteria glomerata. The sequence continues at coordinate 8,511 of JAVXUM010181198.1, forward strand.
AGGGAAAATGGAATTTAGGTGATAGAATATGAATATAATCTGGAGTGAATTTACTAAATGTATTAAAGGAGTGGTTATAGAGATATTAGGTATATTTAGGGGAACCATCGTTAAAGGAAACTTGGTGGCGGAATGAGGAGGTATAAGTTGTGATTAAAGCTAAGAGAGTGCTTTAGGAAAGTGTAAGGATGAGGGAGTATACGAAAGGTAGAATTGACTACAAAAGAAGTTAAAAGGGCAATTAATAACCTAGATATAAGGACTTTCACGAACTTTGTAACCTGTTAGAGACAAAAGTTAGGAGAAAAATGTCTATAAATTGGCTAGAATAAGAGAAAGGATAAATAAGGACTTGTATTAGGTCGAGTGTACAAAAAATGATAGCCAAGTATGTTGGTAAAAGAGGAGGATATTAAGATGAAGTGGAAAAATTATTTAATAGTTGCCACAAGAAGAATTTAGGAGACCGTAGTAACCCAATCGTGGGTAAAAATGTAGGTTTTATACATTAGATTAGGTTTGTAGAGGCAAAGGAGGCTATGAAAAAGATGTAGATACGAAAAGTTGTAGGTCCATATGTTTTTCTAATTAAAGCTTGGAAGTGTGTAGGGGATGATGTGATAACTTGGTTGACAAAATTGTTTAATAGGATATTGTATGCTAATAAGATGCCTATTGAATTGAGAAAAGATGTTGTAATGCTTATTTGTGAACTTGAGGGATTTGAGACTAATTGGTGGGTAGTCTTTACAAGCTAATTGCAAACTTATTAGTCAATCAAATGAAGAATGTGTCATTTCTATTAATTTGTGTCTCAAGATGCGTTTGTTGGATGTAGCATTGGTGGTGAATTTGGTTATTGGCTCTAGGATGATGTTATGATAGTTAGTTAGTTGTTGAGGGCTGTTAGTCTGTTAACAGTTACTAAATAAAGGAAGTAGTTGATAAGTTGTATAAACAGAAGGGAAGTTAGTTAGGCAGGAAGTTTAGGGAGTTAGTTAGGAATTTTGGAGGAAAAAGTAGTTACAGCTGTAAAGGAGGGGTTGGGATCTGTTAATAAAGCTGCAGGGATCATTGTAAAGGGATGGATGAGTGAAATTTTTGAATCTACATTTTGTTTTCTTTCTTTCCAAATCTGTCTTCTTCTTCCCTAGCCATAACAAGTGGTATCAGAGCAGCTGGTTCTTGGCCTACTGTAGAGAGGAATCCACCATGGCCAAAGGAGCAAAAGCAGCGCAAGAAACAAGAAAAATGGAGGAATCCATGAGGCAACTGAGGGAGAGTAGTGAGATGAATGCAAGGGAGATAGGAGAGATCAAGAAATTTCTTAGAGAATTGGGGGATATCAAGGAATGATTGCAGCTATGAGTCTTAAGCATGATCAGATGGCAAATCATGTTTATGGGAAATCAATTCAAGAAGGAAGTGGAGGTTTAGGAAAGCCATCACCCAAAAGATCTGATAGTATTCCAGCAGGATTTCAGGCCACCGGTGAAGATCCCTTAAGGTCAGAAACAGCCTTCTTCCTTTCCATTTCATCAGAGAATTGCTAAGATATAATTCCCTATATTCTATGGGAAAAATCTTAGTGAGTGGCTCTATAAATGTGACAAGTTTTTTGAATATAATGGAGTGAATCAGAGGGATAAGGTGAAATTAGCCTCGCTGCACTTAGAAGGAGCTTCTTTACAGTGGTTCCAATGGTTTGAAAGGTGCCAGAACCACAGCAGCTGGGAGGAGTTTAAACAAGGGTTGCTAACCAGATTTGGACCCAATTCATATGAAGATGCAATGGGTGAACTAACTAAACTTAAGCAGACCTCCATAGTTAGGGCTTACCAAGATGAAGATGCAGTCTGGTGTTATAAGGCCTAGCATCAGTCTTTACTCTTCTTCAGTGCTCTTAGTCAAGAAGAAGGATAGAACTTGGAGGATGTGTATAGACTATAGAGCCCTAAATAAAGCTACTGTGAAGGATAAGTTTCCCATACCTGTCATAGATGAACTACTAGATGAGTTGTGTGGGGCCAAGCATTTTTCTAAGCTGGATCTGAGATCAGGGTACCACCAAATCAGAGTTAAAGCCACAGATATAGAGAAAACTGCATTCAAGACCCATGATGGGCACTATGAATTTTTAGTAATGCCCTTTGGCCTCACTAATGTTCCCTCTATATTCCAAAGTTTAATGAATGAAGTCTTTAGACCTTTTCTAAGGAAATTCATATTAGTGTTCTTTGATGATATTTTGGTCTACAGTCAATCATGGGATGAACACTTGCAACATTTGCAGTTGACCTTGGAGAAGTTGAAAGAGCAACAGTTGTTTGCAAAAAGGAGCAAATGCGTGTTTAGAAGGACTAGGGTGGAATATTTGGGCCATTTGGTGTCAGGAGAAGGAGTTGCTACTGAGCCCACAAAGCTGCAGACCATCAATACTTGGCCAGTTCCAGCTACTGTCAAGGAGTTAAGGGTTTTTTGGGTTAACAGGTTCATTCAGAATTACGGGAAGATCTATTTTCCTCTTCACTGTCTATTGAAGAAAAACTCCTTTGAGTGGACTTTAGAAGCTACTGAAGCCTTTAACCAACTCAAGGAGAAACTAGTCTCAGCCGCAGTCCTTGCTTTACCAAATTTTGAGAAATAATTTGTGGTGGAATCTGATGCTTCAGGAATGGGTTTAGGAGCTGTGCTAATGCAGGAGGGACATCCCCTAGCTTAT
>JAVXUM010181250.1:0-11229 GCA_035590655.1 Pouteria glomerata
ACTCTTCTTCAATTAAATTAAGTTCAACAAGCCTTCTCTCATGCATTATGCTAACACTCTTCCATATTAAACCAACATATGCATATCTTCTACCACCATGCACAAACAAGCATTACTTTAGCTCCTAACACTTAGAAGAAAATTTTGAAGAAGAATATAGGCTTTCATTCTACCAATCCACACGTTCATTCATGCTAAAGGTAAGGGTATCACACTTTCTCAGTTAGATCACCATTGAGAAAAGCATTTTTGACATCCATTTGAAAAAGTTTCTAATTGTGAGAAGCTACAACTGCAATCAAACTACATACAGAAGTGAGACAAGCAAAAGTCTCATCATAGTTAATACCATAATCTTGGGCAAACCCTTGTGCATCTAGTCGAGCTTTATGATGCTCGATAAAGCCATCAGTGTGAGTCTTGGTTTTCTAGACCCACTTAGAGCTAATAGTAATCTTTCCTAGAGAAAGATCAACCAACTCCTAGGTACGAGACTGTTCTAGAGCCTGTAATTCTTTTGCCATTGCTTACGGTCAAAGAGGGTTAGTGCTAGCCTCACAAAAAAAGTAAGGCTCGTGATGAGAAATTAAAGTATAAGTTCACTTACACGTAATGAATGATAGAGAGGTGGTGAGTCAGGTGGCAAATTAGGCTCAATGGAGTTAAGGGGACTAGTTTCAGGTGTTGGATCAACAGCTAGAGTAAAGCGTTTAGGATGTTTGAGAACATGGAGCTTATACAAGTCATCATCATCGTCATCATCAGGGAATAATACTATAGAGGAGTCAATAAAAAAATTGGTGGAAGAAGAAGAAAGAAGCTGAAAAGAAGACATGGAGGAGAACATTTTATGTTCCCAAAAAATGACATGGCGGGAGATACGTAGTCATTGAGAAAGAAGATCCTAACATCGATAACCCTTGTATTCAATACCATATCCTAAGAAACAACTTAAGCATGAACGAGTTCAAGTTTAGTTCCACATAAAAATTCATACAGCATAACAACTTAAAAATCTTTCTCTCTCCCCAAAAATTTCTCTCTCTTTTCTTAATCTTAGATTTATTTTTTCTATACCATAATTCATTATCTTTTCATATTCTTTCTTTTACACTTATATTCCCATCATTTTCACCTTATTTCACTTTACTCTCTATAAACCATTTCTCTTTGGCAACCATAGCACCGGAAGAAATTTTTCGATTTCGGCAAAAGTAAAACTTCAATGGGGACTAATCTATTTACTAATAATGATGTTGTTGTTCATCCCATGTTTGTTCAATTAATAAGAAAGGTTTGGAAGCTGTGGGTTCTAGTTCATTTAAGGCGACGGAATAGGGTTCAAATTTGCTTGCTTTGGTAGTAGTAGTCAGTGGAAGGACAGTTCTGCAATTCCTAAGAACCCTTGCGACATTGAGTTCGATGGAGATGCTATTAGAACTACTATTTTTAACGAAGTTTTGGACTTTCAATTTGGTTCTGATGGTCCTAAAGATTTATATTCTTCACATTTGCAGGAAAATTTTAATCATTCTTTGATGCATTCATTTACTGTTGGGAAGAAATAAGAAAAACATAATAATAAGGAAAGGAGGAGAAAATTTCTTGATGGAGCTGATTGCTCGTGTACTTTTAACCCTTCTCAATTTTAATGATTAAAATAGCTTGTTGGAATATTAGGTGCCTCAATTCCCCTACTAAGCAAGCTGCAATTAGAGAAGTTGTTAGAAATAATAACATTGCTTGTTTTGGAGTTATGAATACAAAGGTGAGATGTATTAATAAGTATAAGGCTATTAGTTTGTTGATGAGAGATTAGAGTTTGGTTTCCAACTGTGATCATCATTTGGCCAACTAAAATTGGTGTTATGAAACCTAAATGTTATATAACTTGATGTTTTGGGAATGACTAATCTGATGATTCATTGTTCCTTAAAGTTTCTTTTGGCCAATGTTATGGTTTGTACTTTGTATGTCGTTCCAATAGTGTAGTGGTGCATAGATCTCTTTGGCACCAATTAAGAACTCAAAGTTTCGTTTGGGGAATTATCCTTGGTTAGTGCTTGGAGATTTTAACTTAGTTAAACACAAATTTTAATGCTTTTTTTTTTGGGGGGGGGGGGGTAGTTCTAATTAGCCTTCTTGGGTGGAAGAGTTCCATGATTCTTGTTTGGATGCCAATTTGGGGGATCTTTGATCAAATGGATGTCCATACACATGGAAAAAATGAAGATCTAAGGGTCTTATTATGCATAAATTAGATAGAGCTATGGTTAATTCTTCTTAGATGGATTTGTTTGTTTTTTCTTTTGTGGAATTTTAGCCTTGTGGCATGTTCGATCATTCTCCTATTATGGTAGACACTAGCTTACATGATGTAAAGAGAAAGATTTTTTTCAAAATTTTCAATTATTGGGTGAAATTTTATAAGTTTTTCCGTCTAGTGCAATAGATATGGCAAACTAGAATGGATGGTTATCCTATGTATCAACTTTGCTCTAAGGTGAAATTGGTTTGCTCAGCTTTGAGAACTTTAAGTATGAAGAAGATTTTGGAATTTAAAAATCATTCTTCTTTACTTAGAGAAAAATTACATGGTTATCAAAGGATTATTGATAAAGGTGATGGTGACCCTGATATATTGCTAAAAAATTGGCTCGCCTTGCTAAACTAGTGGAGACTGTTAATGCAAAGGAAAGTTATAATAAATAGAATAGTTGGATCCAATAGTTAAAAGAAGGCAATAAGAATTCAACTTTTTAATTCAAATCAATCAAAGGTAGGCAAAATGTGAATAAAATTGTTTGTCTTTAAAAAGAGAATGGTGAAATAGTGAAAGATTGTGATGGAATTAAGATGGAGATTATTGACTTCCACACAAAGCTTTTTAGTTTTATTTGCTCTGATCCGTGTGGTAGCAGATCAATGTTACAAGATTTTTATCTCTAATAATTTGCTCTAATCACATAAGGATTTTCTTAGCACTGATGTTATGGAGGATGAAATTAAGTGTGCCATGTTTAGTATGAACCCTAATAAGGCTCTTGGATCAGATGATTTCAATGGTATGTTCTTCAAAAAAACTTAGCATATTGTGGGTCATGACGTAATCTATACAATTCAGTCTTTCTTTAATTTTAACTCTCTTTTCAAAGAAATAATTAACACATCATTACTTTGATTCCTAAAGTGGAAAATCCTATCTTCTTGAATGATTTTTGACCCGTATCCTGCTACAATGTCATTTATAAGTGCATTGGAAAAATAATGGCAAAACGGATAAAGAAGATGTTGCCTGATTTGATTAATAATGCTCTAGCGGCCTTTATTTCTAGGTGACAAATCAGTGACACTATTTTGCTGGCTTAGGAAATTTTGAGAGGTTATCATAAGAATTTGGGGGGTCCCAAACGTGCTCTTAAAGTTGATATCTTAGAAGCTTATGATTTTGTTTGATGGGACTTTTATGGGATACTTTAGAATTGTTGGACTTTTATGGTAGACACTAGCTTTGATGCTTCAGTGATTAAAACTTGTTTGAGTGGCGAAATGGTGGGGTTATTCAAGGGTAAAAAAAGGTCTAAGACAAGGTAATCCTCTCTGACCTTATTTTTTTGTCATTTGCATGAAGATTTTTTCTAGAATTTTTTCTAAGAAGATTGTAGATTCTCCTTATTTTTAGTTTCACTTGCAGTGCAAATCATCTAAGCTTACCCACCTTATGTTTGCTAATGATTTAATGTTACTTTGTAAAGGCAAATTGTAATGTGTGCAAGTTTTTAAGGACACATTAGCTATTTTCTCATCTCTGTTTGGCTTAAAGGCCAATTTAGGTAAGAGTGACATTTTTGGGGATGGATTAGATGATAATGATAAACATGAGTTGTTAGATTATGTATGGTTTAGGCAAGAATCTCTTCTCGTTAGATATCTTAGAGTTCCCTTCATTCTGTAAAACTCAAATCCAAGGATTGTAAGGCATTGGTGGGTCGTATTGTTAGATAGGATAAATCTTGGACCTGTAAATTTTTGTTCTATGTGAGAGGACTTTAATTGATTTGGTCAGTTTTATTTAGCATACAATCTTTTTGGGCTTACCATTTTATTTTACCTATAAAAGTTGTGAAAGAGGCTGAAAAAATTCTTTGTTTTTTTCTTTGAAAAGATGCCAATCTTATTTCTACTAGAGCTAAGGTGGCTTAGGAGGTTGTTATTAAAACTAAAGTAAAAGGGGGCTCACCGCATCTAGAATACGTGTCTAAACTTAATCTCCAAATGTAAGGGTGCGCGGTGTAATTTTACCTAGTGAGTCCAGGATCGTATCCACAGGGAGCCAATATTTTTAGTTCTAGGTTTGCTAGGTGTATTTTATTCACTATCTAATATTCAAAATAAAGGGGTTTTTCAGTTTAAGGTTTTCAATTTTTTTTTTAACATCAACAACCTAAACTTTTATCAATAATAAAAATAGTATTTGAACAAATCAATAACTAAACACAGATTTAATATAAATAAAAAAATAGCAAGCAACAAATTAAAAATTAATTTTACTCTCAATTAAACAATCAAATGCAAGTCCTGATTCAAGGCTTCAATTCTACGTGATTAAATTACTTAGCTCTGTGATATGATAATGTTCTCAAGCTAAGATTCACATAAGGGAAAATTAGGTCGAAAAATATTCTTTCGTAAAAATCATTTAATCTCCTAACACAATTTCATAAACACCCTATATGGATTATGAAACCGAAAAGTTATTCGTTCAATAAAACTAGGATTTTAGATCTTAATTATTTTATTTCAAAAATAATACAAAATTTTTATAGATCTGAAATTTCATACAAGTAAGTTCGGAGAATATGGTCAAGAAACTCCGTTTTCGAATGTTTTTGAAGATAAATTAATTAGATCTAAATAGAGTAGACGTAAACATTCATATGAACGTACGTCTATGCATATCACTTAGGTCGTAACCAATCACCCTTCATTAATGATTGAATCAAGAAACAAGAAACCTAGCCTAACATTATTGAAATAGCATTCAAACTCATAAAGGATTCAAAAACAATGAATAAAGGCATTATATTAATGAACGAAAATAAATACCTTACTTTGATGAAGCGAAATGAAACGCAATCACAGCTAAATCGGAACTGATGAATGAACCAAAAAACTTCTAGAACATCTTCAAAAATAAATAAATAAAAATAAAGTAAACTAAACTAAAATCCTAAGAGGGAATTACAAAAAACGACTAATAAAAGTCCCCCTTCGACGACCACAAGTGGCCTTTTTATATCCCAAAAACATAAGCCCTAAAACCTAAAAATATGGATTTTCGTGCCGCTGATGTCCGGACAGCACGAGTCTGGTGTTCGGACACCATTGAGTTTTTCATATTCTTCAGCTAGGCCTTTGTTCTGTTGTAACAGCTTTCTATCCCGAACTTCTAACACGATTTTGCCCTTGAAGATGAGCGATTCTGGCTTTGGCTAAAACACAAAAACTTGTAGCTCTTCAAGTCTTCTTTCCAACCAAAAAAAATCATGTCAATTGGAGTTCTGAGTAAACCGTTACGACTGAAACATTATAGGGTGTCGTCTAAAATTCTGCTATAACATATCTTCGACCAATTTGAGTTTAGGACCTTTTGCTTCTCCTTAGCAACCATGATAGATGATCTTATGCATTGTAATGGCTCTTGAGAGGTTTAGAAAGTCTTGGGAGGTCTTGATAATGTTAGCATTTATGTCATAAAGTTACTTTTCTCCACGTACACCAGGTATTAGGTGAAATACTCCAAAGAAATACTAAACGTATTCTTGTATTCCTTTCTCTGGCTTGCCTTGGCTCCTCAATTGCATATACTTTTGGTACCATTTAGGCCTAAAACACTATATTATATTACCTGAAACAGAAAGATACCAAGAATGCATGAAAATGAGACGATTAAGCTAACACATCGCTAATAATAGACATAAATACATAATCGCTTTGAATCCTTTAGCGCCTAATTTAAAAAAAAAAAAAAAAAGAAATGAAAGTTTATTATTTGTTTCGAAGATATTTTATGACTTCTATCTCCTTATATGTGCATCAATCATTTAAACAAATAAATTTTTAATGAATTAAAAATTCATATTTTTATCTAAATTAATAAGAAGTGTTTTTGGTGAACTTTGCCATAATTTTGATGTGCTTTCTTTTACACTTGACTAGCTATGCATGTCTTTCCACTTTCTTATCTATGAATCATGGATTACTGTTTGATGTGTTTAAAAAATGATGAGGAGCCTACAAATAAAAAAAAAAAAAAAAAAAATCATGTCTTGAAAAGGGCAACCAATGGGATTTGTGAGAAGCCTCTTAATGACTCATTGTTTGTTAAAAGAAAAGTTACCTATCCATAAGCGTGTGAAAGCCGCTAATGCCTTGAAAAAGATTTAAGTGAAAAAATTAATAAAAAATAAAAAAAATAAAGTAAAAAGAATAAGAAAATTGGCTCTCAATTCATTTGGTGCATCAAATTTAATTCGTTGATTCTATGATTTGTTTGAGGAGGAGCCTATATGTATATTTTAATCATAATTCCACACGTGCACAAGCATTATTTTGATTTTATGACTTAATTCATCTCAAGACGCAGACTTGAAAATTTATTTGGAAGGATGAATTTTAGTTCATTTAAATTTATGACAATTGGGTGATGATTTACATATTTGGAGATAGATGAAGTAAAATTTCTTTGATCTATTTTGTGAGCTTTCCTATCATCATTCTAAATATATTTAAATTCTGTGTGCACAAAATGGCCCTAAAAGAATTTCTTAGAGAGGCTCACTTGGAAGGCGTTGACTATTTTTTTCATCTTTTTATCCTACTAATTTTGTGTGCTTGTCAATTCATATCAAAAAGGGGGAGTAGAAAATTTAAAATTTTATTTTGTAGTCTTATGAACTTGAAATTTAAACTTAGAATTTTGAACTTAATGTGTTTTAAATTTTTATTTTTTCCCATATGATGCCTTCAAGGGTGTGCAGGATTATTAAGAGCGACAATAAAATTTAACTTAAGTTTTAATATGGAATTACCAAGGGGGAGATTGTAAGATTCAATATTGTGGCAAATCCATATGCAATCTTAAGTTAAATAAAAATCACTGGAGAATTCCAAGTTGATGAAAAGTTTCCTAAATTGATGAAGAGTTTCCAATTTAATAAAGTTCTCAAATTCAAAGAAGTCAAGATAATATGAAGAAAGAAAGAATTTTAAATATGATCTAAATCCTGCAAGTTGCCAAATTAAAAGAGGAATAGAATTCCAGTTGAAAAAGGACACTGAAACAGCATGCGAAGAAATTCCAGAGAGCCTCGCAGACAGGACGCGGGGAGCCCGCGGCGGCAACCTTAGCCCGCCGGCAGACCGCTTGGAGTGCGCATGTGTGCCGTCTTTGATTTACAATTGCAGCAAGATTCCAGTGTAGTCCGCAGGCAGCAGGATGAGAGCACGAGAATTCGAGCTGCGTATCTTCTGAAGAAATTTAGTTTCCTATTTTGCCAGACTAAGGCAACCTTTGTAACTCTATATATATGTACCCAGACTTCATGAAAGGACGAGACTTTGAGGAACATATTATAGAGATCTAGAAAGAGAGTCTTTTATTCTTAAGAGTTTTCACGTTCTTTCTCTAGCTTTTTTTTGTATTCATTCTTTTTTGTGTGAGGCAGAAAATTCACTTGTAGGGTTCATCGAGTGATTCGAGCAAAAGTGACGAAAGGATTCGTACGAGTGAGACGCAGAGAATCCGAGTAGAGTCTTGTAACCCGTTGATAATGGATAATTGAAGTTTTTCTCCCTATGATAAAATTTCCTCTTTATTCTCTAGTGTTATTATTTCTTATTTTGTGTGATTTCTTGGTTTAGCGAATTTTTCAAGACGTGTCTTATTAAGGTTTATCTCCGAGTAACTCTGCCATTGCCACTAATCTATCTGATATAGAATTCCAAATAGTATTCAAGCTGCTCTTAAAAAACCAAAATGGAGAAAAACTATAAGAGAGAAGATTTGTACACTTGAGAAGAATCGTACTAAGAAATCTCTGAATTACCTGAAGGGAAACGACATGTGGGATGCAAATGGATCTTTAATGTCAAATACAAAGTTGATGGGCCTATAGATCAATATAAAGCAATATTGGTAGCAAAAGGATTCACTCAGAAACGTGGAATTGACTACCAGGAAAGGTTTGCCCCTATAGCGAAATTGAATACAAATTGAATACAGTCTAGGCATTGTTATCCTTGGTAGCCAATTTAGATTCGCCTCTTCACCAGTTAGATGTCAAAAAAGCCTTTCTAAATGTGACTTGGAAGATGAAGTCTACATGGAAATTCCTCCAAGATTCAAAACGACTAGTAATGCCAACAAGGCTGTAAACTAAGGAAGTCATTGTATGGCTTCAAGCAATCTCCAAGAATTTGGTTTGACAGATTCACACAGACAGTCAAAAAGCATGGGTATTATTAAGGGCAATTGGATCGTACAATATTTTTCAAACTCTCATTTGAAAGGAAAATTGCTATTCTCATTGTGTATGTAGATGATATCATTCTAACATGAGACTAGGAAGAGGAGATGAACAAGCTAAAAGCAATTCTTGCCAAAGAATTTGAAATCAAAGATCTCAAAGCTCTCAAATACTTCCTAGGTACGGAAATTGCTAAATCAAGGAATGATATTTCAATTTCTCAATGCAAGTACACTTTGGACTTACTAAAGGAGACAGAAATGTTAGGATGCAAGCCGACTGACACTCCTATGCATCCAACCTATAAATTGGGAAAGAAAGAAAGAAAGCTCTCCAGTTGACAAAGGAAGATATCAAAGATTGGTTAGGAAACTCACATATCTTTCTCATACGAGGCTAGACATTAGTTTCTCAATTAGTGTGGTGAGTCAATCCACGAATAATCCAACTATCGAACGTCATGATGCTGTGTTTTGAATTCTCAGGTATCAGAAAATGACACCAAGCAAGGGTTTATGCCTTCGAAAGGGAATAAAAAATTAAAATTTTTTCCAAATGCTGATTGAGCTGGTTCTATAACCAATCAAAGATCCACCTCTGGTTATTGTATTTTTGTATGGGGGAATCTTGTTACATGGCGAAGTAAAAAGTAGTCTGTAGTTGCAAGAAGCAGTGCTTAGGTTGAATTCAAAGCTATGACACACTGCATATGCGAAGCAATATGGCTGAAAAGATTCATTGCAAAGCTACAAACTCCAACCAAAAAGTCAATGAAGATGTTCTGTGACAATAAGTAGCAATAAATATTGCGAAGAACCCAGTCCATCACGACAAAACTAAACATGTGGAAGAGAAGATTAAGGAAGGAATAATCAAATGCAAAGCCTTCTAAGAACCAACTTTGAAGCTTTTAACTAAGCTGAGAATGATTAACATTTATGCCCCAGCTTGAGAGGTAGTGTGGAATTCTAGATTTGTTTCCTTAACCCCAGATATCATTTTAGTTAGGTTTATGATTTTGAATAAAGAGATTAGGATAGTCTCATATCCAATGTCTCTACGAATTTTATTTTCCCATTCTTAGAGATTTCCTTCCAGCTATTAGTTGCTAGAATCAAGGAGATTCAATTGAATGATTCGTGGTCATATTTCTCCTATAAATCTTAATGTTCTTTGTGAGAAAAATATATAAGTTACAGATTTTTTCTCCTTTCTTCAATTTCCATCTCCCAATTCTTGCCTCGAGCATTAATCAAGTAGATAATTGAGTCTTTAGTCGGTTGTATCATCAATCAACTTAAACCCGCTAATTAAGTAGATATTGTCTTATCTACCCAATTATGTCCACTAATTATTTTAATTGGGTTCAAACTAATTTAATTTGGGTTTAATTAAGTGGGTTCATGAGTTCGAGTTATAATTGTCACCTATACTTAAAACTAATATCAAGATTGGCATGATTTGGGAATGTTCACCATAGATATATTGGATCCATACAGGATCCAGGTTATCTTGGGCCTGCAACATCTTTAAAGCAACAACAGGATGCAATGGTGCTAGCAGGCTGCACATTTAGATCATAATCCCTTTCTCAATCAGCCGTTCGAAGGAAGAAACCATTTCAAGAACCATATCAGCTCTTGGGAGGATGTTTTACATTGGAAAGCAACCAGTTTAGGGTTCTTTGAGGTTAAATCTTTTATACAAGGTGCTAGAAGGTTCAAATGAAATTATTTTTCCATAGAAGAATAAATACACTTAATAGAGTTAATAAATACACTTCTCACAAAAAAAGGCTCAAGTCATTTCAAATATTGATATAACTTTAATTTGTCCTATCACATGCAATATTTCCCCACCAAGCCAGCAATGTAAACCGCACAAGCGTGATAACTATCATAAGTTATTCTACATGGTTAAAATAGTGCTTCCCAAACTGGTATAAGATCTTAATGAGCATCTTTACTACTAACCAGTAGATTGTGAGTGGAAGCTTTAACGTAGTATCAAAGCAGGTAAAGGTCCTAAATTCAAACTTTCAAGCCACCTAAAAAAAATCAATAGTCACATGTGTTTGGCACGTTCAAAAAAAGTTAGTCTGCCATGTACGAGGGAGTGTTAAGAGAAAACAAATCAATATAAATAATAAAGTTGCCACCTCCTAACAACTTAAGCTTTTAGCATAGCATCGGAGCTAGGTATGAGAACTTGTGCCCCTTTCACTTCTCATTCTCTCATATATGCACTTCTTGTACTCGGTGCACTATTTGTCTCTCCAAATGCGAATGGAGGTTACATATGAAGGAACATCTTGGAATTTATCCCACATTATTAAAATAGTGCTTAAATGTTAGAGACAAAAGGATTGAGGCTAAATCAATGCAAAACAGAATATATGAAATGCAAATTTAGTCGAAATAGGACAACTAGTAGCATAGAAGTAAGTTTGGGCACTCAAAATATTGTAGAGAAAGAAAACTTTAAATACCTTAGAAAACTTAAATACGTTAGATCTATGGTTCAACAAAATAGAGGGATTAATACTAATGTAAGTCACATGATTCAAACCAGGTGAACCAAATGGAGGAATGCTTTAGGTGTCTTGTGTAATCGAAAAGTTCCCCTCAAGATTAAAGGAAAGTATTATAAGATAGTAGTAAGACCAACGTTATTATATGGATTAGAGTGTTGGGCAATAAAA
>JAVXUM010181270.1:0-11227 GCA_035590655.1 Pouteria glomerata
ATGGGAAGAGCTTAAGAAATACTAACTCTACTGGGCATCCCTGATCCTTAATGGTGACGCAAATGTTCCTAAAACGCTTTAAATGATCGTATGGATTTTCGGTATCCATACCATGGAAAGTAGGTAACAATTGGATCATTCCTGGCTTGAAGTGAAAAGTGTGGGTCTCGGGCCACACTATACAAGATTCAGGTGTGTGCCTATTTTGCTGCAAGATATCCCTCATGGATCGTCTTGCTGCAAGAGCTTGATTATTCCCTGCCATTTCTACTTCAGGAGTGTGTGAAGAAGAAGTTTGAGAGTCTTCTAAAAGGTCAGTGGATTCAAAGAGTGGGTTATCGAAGCTAGATCGTTACAATCTACTGTCACCTCCCCGTTTCCAAGCACTCATTAGCTATGAAGGAAAACTCAAGTGATCTACTAATTTTGGGCAGTAGAAGAAAGAAAATAAGTATTTTTTTTATTTTTATTTTTTATTTTTTTTAAAGGAAAACAGTAGCAGAGTAACCTAGAGCTATCTTAATGAATCAAAACTAAGTTCCCCAGCAACGGCGCCAAAAACTTGACTGCCTCAAAAATATGCAGTGAAAATAACTCCCAAGTGTAAGGGCGTGCGGTGTAGTTTTACCTGGTGAATTCAAGATCATCTCCACAGGGAACTAAATATGAATGAATCCTAGGATGTCTAAATTACTCTAACTGCTATTCTTGTTTTGGAATCAAAAAAACGCAAGAAAAGTTTGGATTTTGGAGAGTTTGATTTTTAATTAAAAACTACTTAACAATAAATTAAAGTGCAATTAATTAATCTAACTAGGATGGAAATAAGAGAACCAAAACAAGGAAACAACTATAATAATTTCAAATTAATGAACAGCAAGTAAAAGATTTAAAAATAAATTAAACTCAAAGAAAACAATAAATTAAACTAGGGTTTTGAACTATATAATTAAAGATCTTGATTCAACCTACAAATCCAGGTGAATACCTTATTCTCATGTATGGATGTGATCTATTTATCTCAATTTACAGCTCATGTTTAGGAAAAGTAAACCGGGAAGATTTCATCGTGAAAGATTTGATTCCAAAGCACAGTTCTAAAATCACGTATAGGATAAATAAAACCGGAATGATATCATCTTGAAAACAATCTTTGGTCCAGATTTCTTTTCTATGATTTCAAAATTTAAAGAAAGTTTTAGTCATGTAACGTCATCAGTGATTTCAAGGAAATATGATCGAGGTTAAAAGTTTTCGAAAATTTTGAAAATCAAACGAAGAAGAAAACCAGAAAATATCCTAAATCTATTTCGTTTGTTTTCGAAATATTAAGAAAGTTATATTCATGCGTAGTGATCAGTGATTTCAAGGAAATATAATCAACTACGCAAGTTTTCGAAGGTTTCAAAAACATAGAAGTAGATCTAGAAATCAAGAACCCTAACATGCAACTTTTATGTTACATGCTCAGATTCGATCACATCCAACATTCGAATAAAGATTCACTCATCATTGATGGGTTGAATCAAGAAAGAATCTAGGGTAGCATATTAAACAAAGAAACAAAATAAGAAAGAAAAGAAGAGATAAAGAAAGCAAACTCCATTGAAGAACAAGAAAATCTGCAACTTGTATTGAACTCTGCTGTGTAAACAATGCATAGATCCAAACTCTTAATCCAAGAACGAAAGAAAACACTAAAAAACAATGGAAAACTCTCAGAAAATTGATCCTAAAACGTAAGTACGGCTATCTCTCAAGTCTGATACTTGACATGTATATTTAGGCAATCAAAAAACCCTAAACATGGAATAAATTGGAAGCTGGCGTTAGAACGCCGTTAGAACGCCAAGAGGTAGTGAGTGTTTGATTTTTCTGCTGTTGACCTCTGTTTTGGTGTTATGGCTTTTAGGTACCTTGTTCTTCGTCCTTTGCTTGTTCTCCATCATTTCTAAGCTCCTCAAGGTCCACTTTAAGCTCCTCAAAGTCCTCTTTAAGCTCCTCGACGTCTCTAACACAAATCATGGGTCTTTCTTTTGCTTCTATACACATTTGCTGCATAAAGAAAAAGATTAAGTAAGAATTTTAAAATATTATTAATTTAGAATAATTAACAATAAAACTTCATTAATAACAATAGTAAATCAAGAAAATGATTACACTTTTCAAGTGTAATCACTCATAGAAAATGACTCCACACTATAACTAGGAAGATTAGCACATAAGTCCCATTTACGTTTTAGGCTACTCGTCAGGTTAACAAGTTTATCTTCATTAGAGATTCCTTCAGACAAGTTAGTTATATGCAACCTGTTTGGAACACATCATGTAAAACAACACAATATGAGCTAGAATGAGATAATCAACATCACTATCACGAAATAAAAAAAATGAAAACTAAAATAAATAAGAAAATAACATAATAAAAAAAAAAAAAAAAAGAAACCGCTAAAAGATTGCATATCCATCAAAATAAGAGTTTGTAGGAGTATAAAATAAACCATTGAGATCACTTCCTAAACTCTCAAAAGTACATCAAACTAAAAAAAAAATAAAAATAAAAGAAAAACTAACTCAATGATGAATAGCATCTCATCACGGTGCAGCTGCAGGGGGGTGAGAGTCCCGCAGATGGTCGAGAATAGTTTGAAGGAGATGGCCTTGAGTTTGCTGATTGCGCTGTATTTGAAGTAGAAGTTGATGGTCAACCCTTTGATTAAGTTCAAGTGTATGTAGTCTCTCGGCCAAATCCTCATTAGACACAGGGCGGCGAACATTTTACTCATGCTGTGATGAAGAACTATTGTCCGTCGCATCCCGATCCATTACAGACCTCTTCTTTTTAAAACGAGCTAACATGGCCCTGGACTTAGCAAGGGAGGCAATGGTGAATATTTAAAGCGCGATAGTGATTGTTAAATCATCAAAAAAAATAGCTCCCTAGCTCCCAAAAATTTTTGTAAGCGCCCAAACAAAAGGTAATGCAGCAGAAGTTCCTTCATTTTCAGCTACATAAGCGAGTTGGTGCCATATATAAGAAGAGAGATCAATGGTCATGCCAGTTCCAATCGCATATAGAAGTTTAGCTCGTAAAATTATGCAATCAGAATTTTTATGTTGAGGAAGAAGATTTGTGCAAGAAAAGATGTGAAGAGCCCAATATTTATCATTCATGATCGAAATAGGTTTCAACCCATTTCATCCCAAGAATGACCGGGCAATAAAATTTTTCTCCAATGACAGACATAGGTGAGGTGTTGCTAGCAGAGTAGGTAAATTCAGGGTTTAGGACCTGGGGTAAATTGAACACCTGAGCTATGGCATTCGGGGTGACCATAGTTTCTGCTACTCTAACCCAACTAACAATTTTTTCCTGCCTTCTTTTCTTCACTACTGCCTTAGGTTGCATATTAGCAAAACATTCTTGAACCAGATCAGCAATGCAATTGGCATTAAAACGAGCAATATCTAACCATCCCCGACCTTCAAAATTCTGAAATAAAAAAAATTCTTCCCTTCCAAACTGATCAATTTTCCAAATCGCTCAACCACGATAGGCTTATTAATCCAAATGGCATCAAATTTGTCCTCAGCAGCTTGTCCCCTGAAGCGATTACGGTCAAATGAACTAGACCCCCACTGTCTATTTGCTTTCTGTTTCTCAGGTCCCATAATGGCTTCAAAAAGCAATTAATATGTTCAGAAAGTAAACCCAGTAGCCACCTATGTCCACCCAAGTTTGGTGGCCCACAACTATGCAATTGAGAATAAAAAAAAATATGGGACAAGACTACAATTACATGGATGGTTTTCAGTTGTGAAAGTTGCCTACACATGTTACCCAACTTGAGCCATGGGAGGTTGTTTGAAAATGGAAGACAAGGTTAACCCAAGTTATATACAGGACCCTCAACAGGGAAATTTAAAAATTAAATCACACCAAAGAGGGACCACCATGACCCATGTCGGGTGAGTTGGAAAAATTTTGCTTTCAAGAGATTTTTGGCAACTTTCACACTTTGTATTGAAGAAGAACAGCCCAAATAACATCAACCCATCATCTAGTTAACCAAAGAAATCAACTTCGCGGTGCGTATGCTTTGGAAATTCAAAATTTGTAAACCCAACTTTGAGAGTTAGGGCTTGAAAAGAAGAGATACCTGACTTACCAGAAATTTCAGCAATGAAAAAAAGTACGAACCAAGCTGCAGCAAGAAGATATTGATTTCTCACGACCCTAGTGGAAGGATTTAAGCTATGGAGATGAGAAAGGAAAATGAGATGAGTAAAGGGCCAAAAGATGGCAGATTTCTACTAAAACTAACCAGGTGCCAAGCATAAATGACCCGCCTGGTCTAGACCGGGTACTTGGGTGGTCCGGACTAGCCTTCTGCCTCAGAAATTCGTAGCCCACGGTGGTCCGGACCGAAATTTTTTCTTTTTTTTTTTTTTTTTTTTTGAAACAAGTGAAGTAAACGAAATCTTCATTTGGTGATATGTTTGCACCTAACGGAGAGGGTAAAATGAAACAATGAAAAAGACAAATCAAAATTTATAACCCAAACTTCAAAGCAAAGCACAAAATACTAAACTATTAATGTACAACAAGAAGAAATGCATACAATGCGTCACTCAAATGGAGGAGGATCCGTGAGTTCCCAAGTCTCAATCTCAGCCACAAACTTCTCCAAATATGGCTTGAGACAATGGCCATTCACCTTGAAAGTTGTGTTGTTCCGTGGGTTATGAACCTGATACACACCATGTTCCGAGACCGAAATAATGAGAGATGTAATCGTGAGTTATACATCAAGACTTTTTGGCCAACATGAAATGATTTCCTAAGAATATGTTTGTCATGTAACTCTTTCATTTTTGCCTTGGCAATTTTTGCATTCTCAAAAGCATTATTCCTCAACTCCTCAAGCTAATTCAATTCGAGCTTCCTAAGAACGCCAGCATCATCTAAACTCTCGTTAAATTGCCGAATTGCCCAATAGGCTCTATGTTCCATCTCTAAAGGTAGATGGTAAGCCTTCTCATAGATAAGTTGGTAAGAAGACATACACAAGATGGCTTTATAAGCTGTCCAGTACGCCCACAATGTATCAACTAGCCGCAAAGACCAATCTTTACGTGTAGGATTGACAGTCTTCTCAAGAATATTCTTAATGTCCCTATTTGCCAACTCAACTTGCCTACTATTTTATGCGTGATACGAGGTTCCCACTTTATGAGTCACACCATAATTACGTAGTAGGATTCCGACGGGCCTATTGTAAAAATGTTTTCTCTCATCACTTATGATAGCCCTAGGCATCCCAAAACGTGAAAATATGTTTTCTTTCAAAAACTTGACCACCACACGATGGTCATTGGTACGAGTGGCAATGGCTTCTACCCATTTGGACACATAGTCTATGGCCACCAAAATATACTCAAAACTAAAAGATATAGGAAATGGGCCCATGAAATCAATGCCCCAACAATCAAAGATTTCCAAAATTATGGCGGGGTGTTGAGGCATTTCATTGTGTTTAGAAAGGGCTCCTAGTCTTTGGCATCGGTCACATCTCATACAAAAATTGTGTACATCCTTGAACATAAAAGGCCAATAGAAACCGCTTTGAAGAATCGTAGCGGTGGTTTTCTTGGAAGAGAAGTGGCCTCCACAAGCTAAGGTATGGCAAAACTCAATCACACTCGGGATTTCATTGTCAGGGATGCATCAGCTCGCAATTTGATCCGAATAATACTTGTAAAGGTAAGGCTTATCCTAAAAGAACCTACGCACATTGCGTAGGAACTTTCCCTTATCTACCTTGGTCCAATGGGAAGGCATATGGCCAGTCACTAGAAAGTTTGCTATGTCAGCATACCAAGGTGCCAGAGTATGAACATTGGTGTCTACAATCATAAGGTGCTCATCGGGAAAATGTTCATTGATTGGTAGGTCACTAGATTTGGACACAAGATGTGGTAACCTAGACAAGTGATTGGCTACTCCATTTTCTACTCCTTTCTTATCTTTGATCTCCAAGTCAAATTCTTGTAGGAGTAGCAGCCATCTAATCAAATGAGGTTTTGCCTTTTTTTTGGAAAGAAGGTATTTCAAGGCTGAATGGTCTGTAAACACAGTGACATATGAACCTACCAAATATGACCAAAACTTATCCAAGGCAAAGACTACTGCTAGAAGCTCTTTTTCAATCGTGGTGTAGTTTATTTGAGCCCCATTAAGAGTCTTACTAGCGTAGTATATGACAAATAGCCTTCACTCATTTCTTTGCCCCAAAACTGCCCCTACCGCAAAGTGACTGGCATCACACATAAACTCAAATGGTAGAGACCAATCCGAGCTTTGGACAATCGGTGTGGTGGTAAGCAAATGCTTAAGTCGGTCAAATGCCTCTTGGCATGGCGTTGTCCATTCAAAAGGAGTATTGTCAGACAACAATGAGCATAAGGGACGAGCAATAGAACTGAAGGACTGGATGAATAGCCGATAAAAATTGGCATGGCCAATAAATGATCTAATGTCCTTTACACATCGTGGAATAGGTAATTTTTGGATTAAATCCACGTTTGCTTTGTCAATCTCAATCCCATGAAGTGACACTATATGCCCTAAGACGATCCCCTGTTGTACCATGAAATGACACTTCTCCCAATTTAACACCAAATTGCTCTCCTCACATCGGATTAGAACCTGTTCCAAATTGTTCAAACACTCATCAAAACTATCTCCATAGACAGAGAAGTCATCCATAAACACCTCCAAAAACTTCTCAATCATATCGCTGAAAATGCTTACAACACACCTTTGAAAAATAGCAGGTGCATTACATAACCCAAATGGCATGCGTCTATACGCAAAGGTGCCAAAAAGGCATGTGAAGATAGTTTTTTCTTAATCTACGAGTGCTATCTCAACCTAATTGTACCCGGAGTACCCATCAAGGAAGCAATAAAAAGACTTCCCTGTTACTCTCTCAAGAACTTGATCCAGGAAAGAAATGGGAAAGTGGTCCTTTCGGGTCACCGCATTCAACCTTCTATAGTCAATGCATATATGCCACCCGGTTTGGGTGCGTGGTGGCACCAACTCATCTTTTTCATTCTCCACCACCATGACACCCGACTTCTTTAGAACCACTTGAGTAAGACTCACCCATTTTGAACCAAAAATTGGGTAAATAATACCCGTATTAAGTAATTTCAAAACTTCCTCTTTCACAACTTCTTTCATGTGTGGGTTCAGTCTGCGTTGCATTTGCCTTACTGATTTGGCATCATCTTCGAGGTATATACGATGAGAACATACCAAGGGGCTAATACCTCGAAAGTCTGCCACAGTCCATCCTAGAGCACGACGGTGGGCTCTCAACACCTTTAATAGTCTTTCTTCATGCTTCACCCTCTTCTAGGAATGCATATTTAAGTTCACTTCCTAGGAGGACAAGGAGGACATTCAATTGATGACTTAGGTTTAATCTCAGATGGCTCAAAAGGCTCAAAAACCGGTACCCATCCACTTACAACCATGATTTCTTCCTCAACACTCACAAGTTTCTCACTTTTCACATAGTTTTCTCCATCAATAGCCTCACACATTTCACCTCTTACTAAAGCTCTCTCTAGGAGATCATCAAATATTGCATCTTCAAAATACTCCTCGCTTAGTGTTTGAATTAAGTCCACCTCCCTAATATTCTCACATTCTCCTATCTGCTTCCCTACTTGAAAGATGTTCATTTCCATAGTCATATTTCCAAAAGAGATTTTTATGACCCCATTCCTACAATTGATTACTGCATCGGAAGTAGCAAGGAAGGGTCTACCAAGGATGACTGGAACAGATTGGGTAGGATTAGAGATGGGTTGGGTGTCCAAAACAATGAAGTCTACGGGAAAGTAGAACTTGTCTACTTGAACTAACACATCCTCTACTGTGACCTTAGGCATTTTGACTGAATGATCAGCCAATTGCAATGTTACTCTAGTGGGTTTCAACTCACTTAAGCCTAATTATTGATAAACAGTGTAAAGCAATAGGTTGACACTAGCACCTAGGTCAAGAAGAGTTTTATCTACGATGTGGTCCCCTATGACACATGATATGGTGGGACACCCAGGATCTTTGTACTTGGGAGGTGTGTCTCTTTGGATAATAGCACTCACTTGTTCAGTCAAGAAAGCATTTTCCTTGACATTGAGCTTTCGTTTCATAATGCACATATCCTTGAGGAATTTGGCATATGAGGAATTTTGTTTGATTGCCTCAAGCAATGAGATATTAATTCTTACTTGTTTGAAAGTCTCATAAATTTTAGAATTTAACATCTCATTTTTGCTCTTAGCTAATCGTTGAGAGAAAGGTGGCTTAGGCATGTGTTCTATTAGTTGATCTAATTGCCTACCCAATGTTCCCAAAGTTGGCTCCTCCTTCTTTTCTTTCTCCTTCCATTTGATCATATCTTCCTTTTTCAACTCTCCCTCTTTTTTTTTCTTTTTCAACTCTCCCTCTCCTTTATTTTCTTTCTCTCTGCCCCCTTGTGACTCTAACTTATCCTCAGGTGCAGTGACTCTAGGATCAACGGGTTTTTGAATGACCTTACCACTTTTCAAAGTGGTAACCGCCTGAACTTCTCATATGAAGTTGTACCCAAAGAGGATGACTCAGTTAAGTACACTTGGCCTTTTGGATTTGGAAAGGTTTACACAGGGAGTTTGCCACTCTGAGTGGTACTCGTAGCCTGTGTCAACTTAGTCACTTAGCCCCTAATGTCATCTAAGGCGCGGGTCACTTGGTTGTTGATGTTCAACTGTTGTTGCATAAATTGGTTAAGAGTATCCTCAAGAGGTCTCTTTTGTGCAGGTTGATACGTAACAGGGTTGGGTTGTTGATATTGAGGTAGTGGAGGAGGTTGGAATTGATTGTCATTTTTCCATGAAAACTCGGGTGGATTTCTCCACCCCTGAGGTTGAGCAATGAAAGGTTGATTTCGCCCTTGATAGGGAACATTCCCACCTTGTGGGTAAGAATTGTTACCTTGACCCCTAGTTTGATATAGACGGTTTTGGAGTTGAGGATTGTTAACATAAGCTTGGCCATATGCGATCTCTCTAAGCAATGGGAGTTCAGGGCAAGAATTAGCATCATGTCCGATTTGGTCACATGCATTGCAAATCACCTTTGCCGCAACAACTTTCTCTTTGTTCTTAAGCTCTAGAGATTCTAGCTTATGTTGCATTGCAGCTAACCTAGCCCGTAAATCATCACTCTCGCTTAAAGCTAGTTGACCACTAAGAATGGGATACCTATGTTCTAAAGAAGAAGGAGGGCCAATTTCTCAATTATTTGAGTCCTCGGCTACCATGTCAAAGAAGTCTATGGTATCCTCCACAGTCTTTTCAAAAAGGGTACCATTACACATAGTTGAAACAAGTTGTTTGAGACTGGGAGAGAGAGACTCATAAAAAAGCTCACTAATCTCCACGTTTCAAAACCGTAGTGAGGACAAACCATTAAAAGATCTTTAAATCTTTCCCATGCTCGATAGAAGTTTTCATTGGGTTTGCATGAAAAAGTAGTTATCTGTCGCATAAAATGTTAAGTCTTTTGAGTTAGGAAGTATTTTTGTAAGAACTCAGTCTGCGTTTCACACCAAGTCCCTATGGAACGAGGGCGAAGGGAATTAAGCCAGAATTTGGCCTTGTCCTTAAGTGAGAAGGGGAAGAGTTGGAGTCTGACAACATCCTCATTGGCATTTTGGTCTACGCAGGTGTTACTCACCTCCTCAAACCCCCTCAAGTGGTTGTAAGGATTTTCAGACTCAATGCCATGAAAGGTAGGTAGAAGTTGGATGATCCTTGGTCTCAAGGTGAAATTTCCCCTATTCAATGGCAAGATTATACAAGATGGTGTGGTCTGCCTAACAGGGTTGAGGTGGTCTCTAAGTCTCCTAAGAGCTGGGGGACCATCATCTCCATGAACAGTTTCCTCACTGTCAGCCATTAGATTAGATGAATGTGACGTGCTAAGTGAAACTGAGGAATATATGTCTAGAGATTAAAAAATATAGGAAGGATCCTTTTGGTCTAACTCTGAAACTATCACCCTACCAAATCTTAATTGCATGCAAATAATAATTTTTTTTTTGCACTTAAAATAACCAAAAACACTAAAACTGGATTCCCCTGCAACGGCGCCAAAAACTTGACCGCGTTTAAATAGTGCGTCTAAACGTAACCTCTAAGTGTAAGGGTGTGCGGTGTAGTTTTACCTAGTGAGTCTAGGATCATATCCACAGGGAATCCTAAATTTTAATTTCTAAGTTATTCTAAGTTGCTTCTCTAATTCAAAATGTGCTACAAAATAACTAAAGAAACCAACATATTTCTCTTGAGCAAAGTTTTCTACCAAGTTTTTTTTTTTTTTTTTTCTAAAAACCAAGAATTCAAATAAACAATGGAATCAATTGCAAAATAGTCAACTCTATTAAAAATCAGAAAGAAATCAATTTATTCTAAATTCAAATAATGGAAAACAGCCTTGGTTTAATGTTCAATTTTTAGATTTAAGAATACCTTGTAATTTAAAACCCTATTTGTTTCTACAATTCTTTTTTTTAAAAGAAAAGAAAAAAGAACTGGAAGATATATTATTAAAAATTTAAATTACCACTTACACAACTTCGTACTCAGGTCAAATGGGTTACAAAGTTGGAAAAATTATTCTTGTAATAACATTGTGGTTTGGAGTTCACTTTGTTTACGAAAAGGATTTGTAACACAATTTTGAAGAACCCAAACTCTTTTCCAGTGATTTCAGCGAATATGGATAAAGGAATTTATTTTCGAATGTTCTTTACGTAAATCAAAATACAAATCAAAAATAAGGTTTATATACACAATAGTTGTACGTAAGCGTATATAAACCAAGGGTTTTAAATCACTTGGAATTCCTAATCCTACTTTGAATCATTAAATTAAGATCAGAAGTTTTAGCCTAGCATGTTCATCGAATTCATCATTAAATCCATAAATAAAATATCTAACCTAATACAGATGAAAATAAAATAAACTAAACTAAACGAAACAAGAAAATGCAATCAACATCAGAAACGAGAAACTAAACCTGCAGTATTATCAAAATCAATAACTAGAACACCTTAAACTAGCAAACAATAAAATCCTTAAAAATAAGAACCATTCATGCAAGAAC
>JAVXUM010181288.1:0-11226 GCA_035590655.1 Pouteria glomerata
CAAAAATAGTAACAATTAACTTGGGGGATAAGGGAAAGATAGAGATAATTAGACCTTTATTGAACCAGCTCTGATACCAATTGACGCGAACGTGAAGCGGAATAAATCGTTATACAATCATCTAAATGATATAAATTTAACACCTTGACCTACAATCAAACTCGTAATTGTTAACCTCGGTGTAAATGTGACACATTGACGAACCCGTGTCGACTAATCAATGTTCTTAATGCCACGAACTAATTCACCTAAATTGGACACCCGAGCAAAAAGTTATGGTCGTTCGAAATTTGTTACCGATTTTCCTTTTTTTTTTTCAATCTAATTGCTTTTTTTTTTTTTTGCTTGATTTCTGATTTAACAAGTCGTCTTTTTTTTTTTTTTTTGCCAAACTCGATTACAAAACTTACAATAAGACTCGAATTGTAGAAGAAGAACTGAATGAAGAACTCGGTTAAAAACAAGAAGAACCCGAATTGCAGAATAACAAATAGAACCAAAAATAGTAACAACTTGCTTAAGGGATAAACAGAAGATAGGGATAATTAGACCTTCGTCAAACTAGCTCTGATACCAACTGATGTGAACGTGAATCAAAATAGATTATTCTATAATGATCTGAATGATATGAATTTAACACCACGACCCTCGATCGAACTTGTGATTGTTAACCTCGGTGTAAACGTGACTCGAAGACGAACCCATGTCAACTAATCATCATGAACAAATTCACCAAAATCAAACACTTAAATAGAAAGTTACGGCCATTCGAAGTTTGCTCCCGAATTTTTTTTTTATTTTTTTTCGATTTAACTGATTTTTTTTTATCTATTTCTGACTTAACGATTCTTCTTTTTTTTTTTTTTTTTGACAAACCCAGTTACAATACTAGTGGTAAGACTCGAATTGTAGAAGAAGAATAGAACGAAGAAGTCGGTTACAAAACAAGAACAACCCAAATTGCAGAAGAATAAACAGAACAAAAAATAGTAACAATTAACTTGAGGGATAAACAAAAGATAGGGATAGCTAGACCATTGTGGAACCCGCTCTGATACTAACTGACGCGAACGTGAAGCAGAATGGATCGTTCTACAATGATTTGAATGATTTGAATTTAACACCATGACCCATAATCGAACTTGTGACTGTTAACCTTGTCGTAAACATGACCCGTTGATGAACCCATGTCGACTAATCAGCGTTTTCGACGCCACGAACAAATTCACCTAAATCAGACACTCGAGCAGAAAGTTTTGGTCGTTCAAAGTTTGCTGCCAATTTTCTTTTTTATTTTTTATTTTTTTTTAAATCTAACCGTTTTTTCTTTTGATTGATTTCTGACCTAACGAGTCGTTTTTTGTTTTCCTTTTTTCAACAAACTCGGTTACAAAACTAGCAATAAGGCTCGAATTACAGAAGAAGAATTGAATGAAATACTCGGTTACAAAACAAGAAGAACCCAAATTGTAGAAGAATAAACAGAACCAAAAATAGTAACAACTAACTTGAGGGACAAACAGTAGATAAGGATAATTAGTCCTTTATACTACCAGCTCTGATACCAACTTACGCAAACGAGAAATGGAATGGATTACTCTACAATGATCTAAATGATATGAATTTAGCATCTCTATCCACAATCGAACTTTGGAGTGCCAACCTTGGTGTAAACGTGACCCGTTGACGAACCCGTGTCTACTAATCATCGTTCTCGACACCACAAACAAATTCCCTGAATCGGAGACCCGAGCAGAATGTTATGGTCGTTCAAAATTTACTATTGATTTTCTTTTTTTTTTTTATTCTTTTCGATCTAACTGATTTTTTTGATTGATTTCTGACCTTATGAGTCATCTTCTATTTTTTTTTTTTTTGACAAACCCAATTACAAAAGTAGCGGCAGGACCCGAATTGCAGAAGAAGAACTGAACGAAGAACTTGGTTTTGAAACAAGAAGAACCCGAATTACAGAAGAATTAATAGAACCAAAAATACTAACAACTCACTTAGGGGACAAATGGAAGATAACGATACTTAGACCTTTGCAGAACCAGCTATGATACAAACTGACACGAATGTGAAGCGAATTCGATTGTTCTACAATGATCTGAATGATATGAATTTAACACCTCGACCCACAATCGAACTTGTGAGTGTTAACCTCGGCATAAGCGTGACCCATTGACGAACCCTTGTCAACTAATAAACTTTCTTGACGCCACGAACAAATTCACCTAAACTGGACACTCGAGCAGAAAGTTATGACCGTTCAAAGTTTGCTACCGATTTTTTTTTTTTTTTTTTTTTTTTTTTTCGATCTAACCAATTTTTTTTTTGATTCATTTCTGACCTAACGAATCGTGCTCTATTTTTTTTGTCTTGATAGACTTAGTTTCAAAATTTGCAACAAGACCCGAATTGCAAAAGAAGAATTGAACGAAGAACTTGATTACGAAACAAGAAGAACCCGAATAGCAAAATAATAAATAGAACTAAATATAATAACAACTTACTTGAGGGATAAACGGAAGATAGGGATAGTTAGACCATTGTGGAACCCTCTCCGATACTAACTAATGCGAACGTGAAGTGGAATGGATCGTTCTACAATGATCTGAATGATTTTAATTTAACACTATGACCCACAATTGAACTTGTGATTGTTAACCACAATCGAACTTGTGATTGTTAACCTTGGTGTAAACGTGACCCGTTGACAAACTCGTGTCGACTAATCAGCGTTCTCGATGTCACGAACAAATTCACCTAAATCAAACACCCGACCAGAAAGTTTGGCCGTTCAAAGTTTGCTGCCAATTTTCTCTTCTTTTTTATTTTTATTTTTTTTCAATCTAACTGATTTTTCTTTTGATTGATTTCTGACCTGTTTTGTTTTTTTTTTTTTCGATGAACTCGGTTACAAAACTAACAACAAGACCCGAATTACAGAAGAAAAATTGAATGAAATACTCGGCTACGAAACAAGAAGAACTCGAATTGCAGAAGAATAAACTGAACCAAAAATAGTAACAACTAACTTGAGGGATAAACAGAAGATAAGGATAATTAGTCCTTTATACAACCAGCTCTGATACTAACTTACGCGAACGAGAAACGGAAGGGAATATTCTACAATGATCTAAATGATATGAATTTAGCACCTCTATCCACAATCAAACTTGGGAGTGCTAACCTTGGTGTAAATGTGACCCGTTGACGAACCCATGTCTACTAATCAATGCTCTCGACACCATAAGCAAATTCCCCTAAAATCAGAGACCCGAGCAGAATGTTATGGCCGTTCGAAATTTACTGTCGAGTTTTTTTTTTTTTTTTATATTTTTTTCGATCTAACTGACTTTTTTGATTGATTTCTGACCTTACGAGTCATCTTCTAATTTTTTTTGACAAACTCAGTTACAAAAGTAGCAACAGGACCCGAATTGTAGGAGAAGAACTGAACGAAGAACTTGGTTTTGAAACAAGAAGAACCCGAATTATAGAAGAATTAATAGAACCAAAAATACTAACAACTGACTTGAGGGACAAACGAAAGATAAGGATAATTAGACCTCCGCAGAACCAGCTCTGATACCAATTGACACGAACGTGAAGCGAAATGGATTGTTCTACAATGATCTGATATGCATTTAACACCTCGACCCACAATCGAACTTGTGAGTGTCAACCTCGGTGTAAGCATGACCTGTTGATGAACCCTTGTCAACTAATAAACTTTCTTGACACCACGAACAAATTCACCTAAATCGGACACGCGAGCAGAATGTTATGGTCGTTCAAAGTTTGCTACCGACTTTTTTTTTTTGTTTTTTTTGTTTTTTTTTTCAATCTAATTGATTTTTCTTTCTGATTGATTTCTAACCTAACGAGTCATGCTTTATTTTTTTTTTCTTGACAGACTCGGTTTCAAAACTAGCAATAAGACTCGAATTGCAGAAGAAGAATTGATTACGAAGCAAGAAGAACCCGAATAGCAAAAGAATAAATAGAACTAAAAATAGTAACAACTAACTTGAGAGATAAATGGAAGATGGGGATAATTAAACCTTTGTAGAATCGGCTCTAATACTAACTAACACGAACGTGAAGCAGAATGGATAATTCTTAAATGATATGAATTTTACACCTTGAGCCACAATCGAACTTGTGATTGTTAGATTCGGTGTAAACGTGACCCGTTGACGAACCCGTGTCAACTAATTAACGTTCTGAATGCCACGAACAAATTCACCTAAATCGGACACCCGAGCAAAAAGTTATGGCCATTCGAAGTTTGTTGTTGAATTTTTTTTTTTTTTTTCGATCTAACTGATTTTTTTGATTGATTTTTGACCTTACGAGTTTTTTTGACAAATGCGGTTACAAAAGTAGCAGTAGGACCTGAATTGCAGAAGAAGAACTAAACGAAGAACTTGGTTTCGAAACAAGAAGAACCCGAATTACGGAAGAATTAATAGAACCAAAAATACTAACAACTAACCTGAGGGACAAACGGAAGATAAGGATAATTAGACCTTCGCAGACCAGCTCTGATACCAACTGACACGAACGTGAAGCGAAATGGATTATTCTATAATGATCTGAATGATATGGATTTAATGCCTCGACCCACAATCGAACTTGCGAGTGTTAACCTCGGTGTAAGCGTGACCCGTTGACGAACCCTTATCAACTAATAAACTTTCTTGACGCCACAAACAAATTCACCTAAATCGGACACTCGAGTAGAAAGTTATGGCCGTTCAAAGTTTGCTGCCAATTTTCTCTTTTTTTTTTTTATTTTTTTTTTCGATCTTACTAATTTTTGTTTTTGATTCATTTCTGACCTAACGTGTCATGCTCTATTTTTTTTCTTGACAGACTCGGTTTCAAAACTAGCAACAAGACCCGAATTGCAGAAGAATAATTGAACGAAGAACTTGATTATGAAACAAGAAAAACCCGAATAGCAAAAGAATAAATAGAACTAAAAATAGTAACAACTAACTTGAGGGATAAACAGAAGATGGGGATAATTAAACCTTTATAGAACCAGCTGTGATACTAACTCACACGAACGTGAAGCAGAATGAATCATTCTTAAATGATCTGAATGATATGAATTTTACACCCCGAGCCACAATCGAACTTGTGATTGTTAGCCTCGGTGTAAATGTGACCCGTTGATAAACCCTGTCAACTAATTAACGTTCTCAATGCCACTAACAAATTCACCTAAATCGAACACTCGAGCAGAAAGTTATGGCCGTTCGAAGTTTGTTGCCGATTTTTTTTTTATTTATTTTTTCGATCTAACTATTTTTTCTTTTGATTGATTTCTAACCTAATGAGTCGTCTTTTGTTTTTTTTTTTTCGACGAACTCGGATACAAAACGAGCAGCAAGACCCGAATTGTCAAAAAAGAACTGAATAAAGAACTCAGTTACAAAACAAGAAGAACCCGTACTGCAGAAGAATAAATAGAACCAAAAATAGTAACAACAAACTTGAGGGACGAATAGAAGATAAGGATAATTAGACATTTGTGCAACCAGCTCTGATGCTAACTGATGTGAACGTGAAGTGGAAAGGATTGTTCTATAATGATCTGAATGATATGAATTTAACACCTCTACCCACAATAGAACTGGTGAGTGCTAACCTCGGTGTAAACGTGACTCGTTGACGAACGCGTGCCAACTAATCAACGTTCTTGCCGCCACAAACAAATTCACCTAAATCAGACACCAAGCAAAAAGTTATGGCTGTTTAAAGTTTGTGACCGATTTTTCTTTTTTTTTTCAATCTTTTCTAACCTAACAAGTCGCCTTCTATTTTTTTTTTTTTTGAGAAATTCGATTACAAAATTAAGAGCATGACCCGAACAGCAGAAGAAGAACTGAACGAAGAACTTGGTTACAAAACAAGAACCTAAATTGGAAAAGAATAAACAAAACCAAAAATAGTAATAACTAACTTGAGGGATAAAGGAAAATTAAGGATAATTAGACCTTTATCGAACCAGCTCCGATACCAACTGACGCAAAGGTGAAGCAGAATAAATCATTTTACAATGATCTGAATGATATAAATTTAACACCTTGACCTAAAATCAAACTTGTGATTGTTTACCTCATTGTAAATGTGACACGTTGACGAACTCGTGTTGACTAATCAACGTTCTTGACGTCACGAACAAATTCACCTAAATCGAACACCCGAGCAGAAAGTTATGGTCGTTCAAAATTTCTTACTGATTTCTTTTTTTTCTTAAATTTTTTTTAATCTAATGGATTTTTTTTGTTTGATTTCTGACCTAACGAATCGTCTTTTTTTTTTTTTTGCCAAACTCGGTTACAAAACTTGCAACAAGACCCGAATTGCAGAAAAAAAAACTGAACAAAGAATTAGGTTACAAAACAAGAAAACCCGAATTCCAGAATAATAAACAGAACCAAAAACAATAACAACTAACTTGGGGGATAAACAGAAGATATGGATAATTAGACCTTTGTTGAACTAGCCATGATACCAACTGACGCAAACGTGAAGTGGAATGGATTGTTCTACAATGATCTAAATGATATGAATTTAACACCTGGACCTACAATCGAAGTTGTGACTGTTAACCTCGGTGTAAACGTGACCCATTGAAGAACCTCTGTCAGCTAATCAACGTTCTTGACGCCAAGAACAAAGTCACCTAAATCAAACACCCGAACAGAAAGTTATGGCCATTCGAAGTTTGCAGCCGATTTATTTTATTTTATTTTTTTCAATCTAATTGATTTTTTTGATTGATTTTTGACCTAACGAGTCAACTTCAATTTTTTTTTTTGGACAAACGCGTTTACAATACTTATAGCAAAACCCAAACTGTAGAAGAAAAACTGAACGAAGAACTCGACTATAAAACAAGAAGAACCTAAATTGCAGAAGAATAAACAGAACCAAAAATTGCAATAACAAACTTGAGGGATAAACAAAAGATAAGGATAGTTAGACCTTTGTAGAACCAACTCTGAGACCAACTGACGCGAACGTGAAGCAGAATGATCATTCGACAATGATCTGAATGACATGAACTTAACATCTCGACCCACAATTGAACTTGCGATTGCCAACCTCGGTGTAAACATGACTCGCTGACGAACCTGTGTCAACTAATCGTCGTTCTTAACACCACGAACAAATTCACCTAAATCGGACACTCGAGCAAAAAGTTATGGCCATTCGAAATTTGTTGCCAATTTTCTCATTTTTTTCTGTTTTTTTTCGATCCAAGTGATTTTTTTTGGTTAATTTCTGACCTAACGAGTCGTCTTTTCTTTTCTTTTTTTTTGACAATCTCGTTTACAAAACTAGTAATAAGGCCCAAATTGTAGAAGTAGAACTGAACGAAGAACTCAGTTACAAAAAAACCCGAACTGCAGAAGAATAAACGAAACAAAAAATAGTAACAACTAACTCAAGAGATAAGCGAAAGATAAGGATAATTAGGCCTTTGTAGAACCAGTTTTGGTACCAATTGATGTGAACGAGAAGCGGAATGGATCGATCTATAATGATCTGAATTAAATGAATTAAACACCTTGACCCACAATCGAACTTGTGATTGTTAGCCCCAGTGTAAACGTGACCCGTTGACGAACCCGTGTCAACTAATCAGCATTCTTGACGCCACGAACAAATTCACCTAAATCAGACGCCTGAGTAAAAAGTGATGGCCGTTTGAAGTTTGCTGTCAATTTTTTCTATTTTTTTTTTTATCTAACTGGTTTTTTTTATTGATTTCAGACCTAATGAGTTGTCTTATTTTTTTTTTTTACGAACTTGGTTACAAAACTAGCAGTAAGACCTGAATTGTAGAAGGAGAACTGATCGAAGAACTCAGTTACAAAATAAAAAGAACCGAAATTGCAGAAGAATAAAGAAAACCAAAAATAGTAACAACTAACATGAGCGATAAACAGAAGATAAAGATAATTAAACCTTTGTAGAACCATCTCTGATACCAACTGACGGGAACCTGAAGCAGAATGGATCGTTCAACAAGGATCTGAATGATAAAAATTTAACACCTCGACCCACAACCGAACTTGGGATCGTTAACCTTAGTGTAAACAAATTCACCTAAATCGGACGTTCTTGATGCACCAATGTCAACTAATCGACGTTCGTGACGCTACAAACAAATTCATCTAAATCAGACACCCGAGCAGAAAGTTATGGCCGTTCGAAATTTGCTGCTAATTATTTTTTTATTTTTTTTTCAATCTAACTGATTTTTTTAGTTGGTTTCTGACCTAACGAGTTGTCTCTTGTTTTTTTTGTTTTTATGACAAACTCGGTTACACAACTGGCAGCAAAACCCGAATTGCAGAGGAAGAACCAAATGAAAAACTCAGTTACAAAATAAGTAGAACCCGAATTGGAAAAGAATAAACAAAACCAAAAATCATAACAACTAACTTGAGAGGGATAAGCAGAAGATAGGGATAATTAGACCTTTGCAAAACCAGCTTCGATACCAATTGACATGAACGTGAAGTGGAATAGATCGTTCTATAGTGATCTAAATTGTATGAATTTAACACCTTGACCCATAATCAAACTTGTGATTGTTAACCTTGGTATAAACGTGACCCGTTGACGAAACCGGGTAAACTAATCAATGTTCTTGATGCCACAAACAAATTGACCTAAATCAGACATCCGAGCAGAAAGTTATGGCCAATTGAAATTTGTTGTCGATTTTCTCTTTTATTTTGTTTTTTTATTTTTTGATTGATTTCTGACCTGACGAGTCGTCTTCTATTTTTTTTTTTTAAAACTCAGTTACAAAACTAGCAGTAAGACCCGAATTGCAAAAGAAGAACTGAAGGAAGAACTCGATTACAAAACAAGAAGAACTCGAATTGCAGAAAAATAAACAAAACCAAAAATAGTAACAACTAACTTGAGGGATAAAGGGAAGATAAGGATAATTAGACCTTTGTCAAACCATCTCTGATATCAACTGACACGAACGTGAAGCGGAATAGATCGTTTTACAATGATCTGAATGATATAAATTTAACACCTCGACCCACAATCGAACTTGTGATTGTTAACCTCGGTGTAAACGTGACACGTTGATGAACTCGTATTGACTAATCAATGTTCTTCACGCCACGAACAAATTCACCAAAATAGGACACCTGAGTAGAAAGTTATGGCCGTTTGAAATTTGTTATCGATTTTTCTTTTTTTTAATTTTTTTTTATCCAACAGATTTTTTTTTTGTTTGATTTCTAACTTAACGAGTTGTCTTCTTTTCTTTTTTTTTTTTTTTTCGCCAAACTCGATTACAAAACTTGCAACATGACCTGAATTGCAGAAAAAGAATTGAACAAAGAACTGGATTACAAAACAAGAAACACCCGAACTCCATAATAATAAACAGAACAAAAAATAGCAACAACTAACTTAGGAGAAACCGAAGATAAGGATAATTAGACCTTTGTTGAACCAGCTCTGATACCAATGGATGCAAACGTAAAGCGGAATGGATCATTCTACAATGATCGGAATGATATGGATTTAACATCTTGACCCACAATCAAACTTGTGATTGTTAGCCTCGGTGCAAATGTGACTCGTTGACAAACTCGTGTCAACTAATCAACGTTTTCAATGCCACGAACAAATCCACCTAAATCGGACACCCGAGCAGAAAGTTATGGCTGGTCAAAGTTTGTTGCTAATTTTCTTTTTTTTTTTAATTTTTTTTCAACCTAACTATTTTTTCTTTTAATTGATTTCTAACCTAACGAGTCATCTTTTGTTTTCATTTTTTTGACGAACTCGGATGCAAAATGAGCAGCAAGACCTGAATTGGCGAAAAAGAACTAAATGAAGAACTCGGTTACAAAACAAGAAGAACCTGTACTGCAGAAGAATAAATAAAACCAAAAAATAGTAAGAACTAACTTGAGGGACGAATAGAAGATAAGGATAATTAGATATTTGTACAACCAACTCTGATACTAACTGACGCGAACGTGAAGCGGAAAGGATTGTTCTTCAATGATTTGAATGATATGAATTTAACACCTCTACCCACAATAGAACTTGTGAGTGCTAACCTCGGTGTAAACGTGACTCATCGACGAACTCGTGCCAACTAATTTACATTCTTGCCGCCATGAACAAATTCACCTAAATCGGACACCAAGCAAAAAGTTATGGACGTTTAAAGTTTGTTACCGATTTTTTCTTTTTTTTTTTTTCATTCTTTTCCAACCTAACAAGTCGCCTTCTATTTTTTTTTTTTTTTTTTGAGAAATTCGATTACAGAATTAGGAGCAGGACCCAAATTGCAGAAGAAGAACTGAACGAAGAACTCAGTTACAAAACAAGAAGAACTAGAATTGTAGAAGAATAAATAAAACCAAAAATAGCAATAACCAACTTGAGGGATAAAGGAAAATTGAGGATAATTAGACCTTTGTCGAACCAGCTTCGATACCAACTAGTGCAAACGTTAAGCGGAATAGATCGTTCTATAATGATTTGAATGATATAAATTTAACACCTCGACCCACAATCGAACTTGTGATTGTTTACCTCAACGTAAATGTGACACGTTGACGAACTCGTGTTGACTAATCAACATTCTTAACGCCACGAACAAATTCACCTAAATCAAACACCCGAGTAGAAACCTACGGCCGTTGAAATTTGTTATCGATTTTCTTTTTTTTCTTAAATTTTTTTAATCTAACGGATTTTTTTTGTTTGATTCCTGACCTAACAAGTTGTCTTTTGTTTTTTTTTTCGCCAAACTCGATTACAAAACTTGCAATAAGAACCGAATTGCAGAAAAAGAACTGGACAAAGAACTAGGTAACAAGATAAGAAAACCCGAATTCCAGAATAATAAACAGAACCAAAAACAGTAACAACTAACTTGGGGGATAAACGAAACATAGGGATAATTAGTCCTTTGTTGAACTAGCCATGATACCAACTGACGCAAACGTGAAACTGAATGGATCGATCTACAATGATCTGAATGATATGAATTTAACACCTCGACCCACAATCAAAGTTCTGACTGTTAACCTCAGTGTAAAAGTGACCTTGACAAACCTCTATCAACTAATCAACTTTCTTGACGCCACGAACAATGTCGCCAAAATCGAACACCCGAGCAGAACGTTATGGCTGTTCGAAGTTTGC
>JAVXUM010181351.1:0-11217 GCA_035590655.1 Pouteria glomerata
TTCTTTTTTCTATTGTCGTTTTCATTTTTTTGGAAACAAATAAACGGAAACAGATTTTAACAAACATTTTTTTGTTGTAAGTTTTCAAAATTTTGAAAACGAAAACAGAAAAACAGAAAACGGAAACGTTATCAAACGGAGGCTAAGTAACATACAATCGGACCCATAAGGAGCTAAACCCATCACGGAATCAAAATTAAGTAAAGTAAATCCCAATCCATTATAATTACATTTCCAAAATCATAAGTACATTATCAGGCCTTACGGCCACTACATTTCCAAAAATAATATTTACATTAGCGGACCTTAAGACCATTACATTTCCCAAAAATATCAAAATATAAATTAAAGTACATTAACAAAAGGCAGCAGCTACTCTAGGTCTAAGGGTGTGCTAGGCATGTCCTCTGGTCAGACTTGAAAACTCATCTAGTTCTTCTGCGTGGGTCCTGCACCAAGGTCTGTAAAGACGTGAGCACAGACGGTTTGTGCTCACATTACTACCAAATATGTATATATGTATGCAATACAATAATTTATGTTTAACATGCAAAGTAAAGAACATGCAAGGCAAACCAGGAAGGATTAAGATAATTAGGTAATGAACTCGTACCCATACACACCAACATAGTACAACAATTCAAATTTCTTATTAAACAACGTTCCATGTTCCGTTACCACAATTGTGAGAATTTAGTAAGCCATTCATCTATCCTAAACAATTTCATTCCCTTTCCATATTCTAATAAGTTTTGTATTTCACAAAATCCTCACACATTCATCGGGGATCGGGTACCTACTTAATCGTGCTTTAGGATCTCCACCCAGGGCGACGATACGCCACACCATATTGGAATACATCTTCAATCGTTCTTTAGGATTATAATCTAGGGCTACGATACGCCAAATCCATTAATCATATGTGTGGGCTACTAACCCACTGGCATAAAAACCTAACCCGGCGTCAACTCTGGGACTTTTAACCCGATGGTATCTCTAGACCCTTCCTATTTCCCGTACTCACTACTATCGGTTAAAATCACATACGTTAAACATTTCTTGTCTCCTAATTCTACAAGTTATTCAGTTGATTACATCAAAGGATTTCAACAACAAAATATAACACAATTTTATCAATTGAACTCACTAACTACTACCACATAAATAATACAATTTCCAACTAAAATATATCCATTCCAACATGAAAATTTCCAGCTTTGGTATCATTTACAAGTACAGAATTTCAACTCACAATATCTCCACTTTATCCACTTTAAATGGCTCAAAACAATAGCAAACATACACACATTAACTAGGCATCTTCCATACACTTTCAAACAAAGTTTCTAAATGAAATTTAGGTGCCAAAAATCTGTTAAATACCAGAAATTTCCAGCTTTCATTCTAAGGTTTATATTAAGTGTATTCTAGATTTTTAGCTCACCAAACTTGCTAGAATTTTAACCAAAGGTTCCCCTATCAACATGGAGTCACTTAGGATGAAATTTAAGCTTTTAAAACATGAAAAATTCTGTTTTTAGCCCAGAAATACAGCAGCTGCTCTGTTTTTATTTTACCAACTTTAGGTCATTTCAACACACTAATTCAAGAATTCATCCTTCTACAAGTCCTTTAACAATTTTGTACATTTCTACACTCACATGACACATACACATATATATAAGGTAGTAAGAATTTCCCTACCTCTCTCTTTCAACCTTAAGTTGTGAAATATTCCAAAAGATGTGAGATGGATGTTCAAGCCCCTAATTGAAGAATTAAAGCTCTTCTCCTCCAATTCTTCTTACTTATTTCTCTAATTCTTCAAGAAAACCTTGAAAGGAATCAAGGGTTTAATTCTACTAAATTTAGCTCTAAAAAAATCAAGTTCAAGTTCTTGGAAGAGTAAAAAAAATATGGAAGAAACTTACCAAAGTTTTAAGTCCTTCCTCCTATTTCCTTTCTTCTTTCTCTTCTTCTTCCTTTTATGGTCGAATGCCTTCTTTCTTCCTTGCTAATTCTCTCCTTTGGTGGTCTTTTGTTTGTGACCTAATGGTTCCCAATGAGGTGGCTGAATGGTTCCTCAAATAGTCATGTGCTTTGGCTCCAAAAATTCTTCATGCTACGAACTTCTATTGACATTCGGCCAAGGTATTTTGTTTCTCCCAAGCCTTCGTTCCTTTAGTTCAATTGGGGAAGGGATTTTACTCTTTTTGGTCCTACTCTAACCATGTCTCAAGTTCTTTTAGTTACAAGTCAATTAATCCTCCAAATTTTTGTCCACTTCCAACTAAACTTTCCAAGTCACTCCATGGTCTTCCAAGCTTCATTAAGCCATCCGAATTTTCCTCTCCAATTCCATCACATGGCAGTCTTAAGGTCTTAAGCATGGCCCCACCATTGTTTAATGGTTTTGACATTAGGTAAATAAGATCACATGGCCGAATGGTCTTTCATGGTTCCAATATTCTTCAAGCCAACCACTCTAAGTGGACTTTCGGCCAAAGCATGTTGGTGGTCCAAATTCCTTTGCTTTCTATGGTTCAAATTGAAGAATATTCTTCCTAGTTTAGTTCCTTCTTTAGTAGATTAAGTTCCAAATTAACTAAAGCTTCCAATGATGGTCAAAAGGTAACTAATTTCTAACTTTTCTTCCTAGGTCTTCCAACTTCCCCCCTCAAGGTCACCCGGATGGTCTTCCATGATGTTTCAAATTTTCCTTACTTGGTTTCTTTAAGTCTTGCACATTTAATTGAATGGAGCCCACCTCACTTACATGTCTTGACTTGAATCTCCACCAAAAGAAGACAAAAGCATCAAGGAATTGAAAGACAAAGGCCATTCGGCCAAAAGTCTTCCTCAAGGTGACTTGGCCGAATCTCCATGTTGTTCTCGGGTGGAATGGATTTCTTCCAATTCAAGGGTGATCAAGGCTCCAATCAAGAGCTTCCATGTGGCCCCTTACACATTCAAACATATACATACATATATATATATACACCAACACTTAGTCTTTCCAATTTAAGGGTATGGGACCTACCAATTCATTCACATTGACTAATTGACATAGCCAATCACCACTTGAAGATAAATGCTTCAAAAAAGACAAAATCAACTACCCTTCGGCCAAGACTTCCATGGACCAAATAAACCTCCTTTCTTTTACACTTTGGCCGGCCAAACCATGCCCTTTAGCTTTCATACATATATAAATAGCACATGGTCCAAATTGAGAGAGAATTGGTCAAACTTATGCTATTTTTTTCTCCTTGGTCAAAATTGGAACTAACCTTGGACTAAACTCACACACTTAGGCGGCCACTTCCTCCATCAAGTCGGTTGGAGATTTATTTCCTTCAAGCTTGGTCACAATACATCCCATGGACACTTAACATAAATTCCTCCAACACTTGACCACATTAAACTATTAAACTTGCACTAATATTAATTTACTTTAGTTTAGAATTCCAAACATACTAAAAATTCATTCTTCCACTAAAACAAAAATTTTCAAGACCACCTAATCATGTCCAAAATAAATTAAATCCATGGCTCACATGCATTCAAAGTTTAGTGCTTAGTCTCCTTACACTTTTTGTGTATATATCTCACTTTGACACACAAACATAATAGACTCAGATTCAAGAATGAAAGAAAAAAGAAAAACGACGGTTATGATGTTTAGTGATCGGAGGTTAGGATAGCAGAGTAGCTAACATGGGCATTTGGATATTACTTGATAATGTGCCGAAAAACTAGGAAAAGCAGGTGAGTTATCCAGACACATAGATCAAACGAGACTTGTGTGCATGAGAAGAAAAAAAGGCACTTGCATGCCATGCACAGACCACAACTACACGAATGGAACATACAAAGACGTGTGCATGACAAAGATGAAATCAGAACTCGGGGTTTTTGATAAAAAATACTCAATCATAACACTCATACACTACCCAAAGCAAAATAAAATAATGATTAAATTCTTAAAATGCATAAATATGATGTCATAAATAATAAAACAATATTAAGGTCATTACAAATAACCCCAAACATCATCAAAATGTCTATGCCATGTGGACTTGGGTATGAGTGATAGATCCAGTTTCATATCTATGTGTTAGATTTCATACTTCTCAAATATTTATGTTTTAAGGTAAAAAAAGGGTATTTACAAACTAATATAGAGCATATTTTGAATAATATATCCGAATGCTTATGCATAGTTACACATAATAAACTTGACTATATATATGTTTGTTTGGAGTGTAAGGGTAGTTTTCGGGAATTATATTGAGTATCGAATAATGGCAGGGTCGTCGGAGTCCGGTGGAATGGGAACCAAAGCAATCCGGAACAAGAGAGAGAGAGGTAAACTGAAGTGATTGAATGAACAACAACCTTTCTCCGGAGAGACAGGTTGTGTATTTATAGGAGAATAGTTGGCGGGAACGTAAGGCATTTAATGCATGGTGCATGCATTAACCTTGGTTCATCGTACCTAGAGAAGGGCAAGGGTCGCCCATTAATGGTTCTCTCTCTCTAGATTGGTTGGAAAGTCCAACAGACTCTGGTTCTAGCCCTCAATCCACTGAATCCCCGAGGATCCCGCGAGTTAGGTAAGTTGTTAAGGATCCTTGAGCCTTGTTCTGAGTTCAAGGAGGTATAATAGTCCCGCGGCAAGTGTATTTCCTGCGGAAAAGTTAGGTTTCGTTATTTAGAATGGCGCGGCAGTCATGTTACGGGGGAAAAGCTATGACCGTTGGTTAAGGGTCGTTTCCCCGCAACTGGGGTACCCACAATGTTCATACATTCGATGGACTAAATAAAGCATCTGCATACAAACGTTTCTCCCTAACAAAGCAAATGTTAGAAATATCCACCCAAATGGGTTTATTTGCATTCGGTATGGATATCCAAAAGGTTTCATCTACAACCTCATTCACTTAAGGCTCTCAATGCATTTGTTTCAACAGTTTTAGGCTGCCTTTTATGTTGCCCCTTCATTGCATTTTTCCATTCCTCTTGTACAAATAGGAGAGTATGGGGATGCGTATATCTGGCAAGTGGTGAAATGTAAGGGGCCAGAGAGAGCTTCGGTTAAGAGCTCTGGAAATAAGGGTCCCGTGCTAGGGCATGTTGTGAGTTGATAAAGAGAGTAGGGATGGCGAGAGTTAAGATGGGTTGATCTCTTCTATTATAATTCGATTTTAGATATAGTGAAATTCTCGGATCCTCAGTCCTGGATATATGCAGTTGCTAAACCACATTAAATTGATTTGTCCTTATGCTTGATTTTTCTTTTTTAGACCAGACAGCGAAGTCATAATGCAGCCAGATATCTTATGTGGAACTGAAGGAAGTATTTTCATAACTGGTCTCTAGCTGCTACAACAACACTCTTGAATAATATGTCAACTGTAATACTATTCTATGGTACCTCCATGTCCTGCTTCGATTTTTTCTGGTTGCTTCCATATTAAATTGTAGTCACTTTATTGGAGTTTGGCACCCGAGAGATCTGCAGCAACAACCATGGGTAAGTTATTTCTTATAGTAATGCTTAAGATCCAATTAAGATTAAGTAAGAATTTAACCACATTAATTGAATTTTTGAATACTTCGCATTTTACTTTAT
Source organism: Pouteria glomerata (assembly GCA_035590655.1). Taxonomy (NCBI): domain Eukaryota; kingdom Viridiplantae; phylum Streptophyta; class Magnoliopsida; order Ericales; family Sapotaceae; genus Pouteria; species Pouteria glomerata. Next base: position 5,636 of record JAVXUM010181351.1, read on the forward strand.
TTTAGAGATAAATCCTTCAAAATACGAAATATAGTTTGAAGGAAATCTCAATTAGACGCAAGCTACACCTTTGATTATGAATCTGGACACATTAATTTATTAGTTTCCTCTACACTACTAATGCAACCCACATCTATTGATATGTAATATTTATTGGTAAAACAATATTGCTGGGTCTATGATAATCACTCCTATATGACCAATCCACTCTATCGACACTAACTGAAGAGTTTTCTCCAACTTTATTTTCTCAAAAACAATTCAACTCCAGTTAAACTTTATTTTCTCAAAAACAATTCAACTCCAGTTAATATTCTTCTTTGTTGTAGCTATGAAAAATATGTTAGAAGAGCCTTTGTAGGCTAAATCATATTAGTTTGGTTTATAATTGTATTTGGCAAATTAGTGAACAAAATGACGAATTCAATTTTACATTTTAAACCTTGATTATGGAGTTATAGAATATAGAACTGATAGGAATCATATTTTGTCTAGGATTTGAGATCCATACACTAGAAGACCTATAGGAAACGTTTTCTAATGTCCAAGGGAGATCTATCTTAAAGGGAACCACAAAAAGAATATTTCCTATCTTAAAGGAACTTAGATATCATAAGAGTTCTACTTTAATCCTATTAAAGATTGAATATCTTATTTAAGTTTAGATATTTTCACGATCTATATAAAGGACCTACTCCTAATTTATGAAAGATTTTATCTTTGAAATTCTATATACATTGGTGTTCAGAAGGAGTTCTGATTTGCATACTGTGGACTTGGTGGACTGTGGTTTCAGCATAGACTACTGCGGATTCATTTATACCTATGGATTCGGCAAGTCTTCAATGATTTGAAGATTGTTTCTATCACTAGAGTTTGGGTGCATCGTGGATACGAGCAAAAGGCGTCACCAACATAAAATCATGAATTCAATTCTATTGAGAGGTGGAGACTTTATAACCCGTTCGCGATCTGGTGAAGGGTTTGAGATTTTTTTTAGTTTGAGTTTTTCCTCGTTAAGTCTTGTATTTCTTTATTTTTCTGCCTTTGTATTATTAGTTAAATATTTGCATGGTTGATTGTTTGGATTATCTAGCATACCTATAATTTTTCTGCCTTCGTATTATTAACTGAATATTTGAGTGGTTGATTGTTTGGATTATCTAGCATACCTAAATTTTTCAATATTTGATCACACTTACACCTTATTATTGTTATTATTATTATTAGTCCACACCTTAATGTGTTCAAGATGCATAGATATCCGTTAATCAAAAAAAAAAAAAAAAAAGGATGCATAGATATCCCAGCAAGAGATGCATTGACTTGATGGTAATCTTTAGATTAGTAAATCAAAAAAACAAAAAAAAAAAAAGAATGCTAGCATGGCAACTCTTGAATGTATAAAGAAAATCTCCAAAAAAAATTAAAATAAAATAAAAAATAAAAAAATAAGAAAGAATGTTAGAATAGCAGCTCTTGAATGCATATAGAAAATTTTCACTCACCTCTCAGGCCAATGTATCAAAAGCATCATGGAGAGAAGTGAACCAAGTCTTGATGAGTCCCATAATTTTATTGAGCGATGACAACTTTCTTCCCCGAATTTAATTGGTGTAAAATTTCAATCTTTTATAGACATGATATTTCTGAGATCAGTCCTCTATGAATAAACCATTCTTCATTGATGGGTTGACAAAAATTGCAGCAACAAGAGGCTGTATGATATGTTCAGAAGGTAGCTTACTAGGCCAGACATGAACTTAGGCACAAACAAATTTGAAATCATGAAATGCTCTTCGTGACTTCCCTCTCTGTCATATAAAAAAGGTGTTTCAACTCATAAAGCCAAACAGATCCTTAGCATATAAAGTTTCTTTTACAACCCCTTCTTCACTAATCCATTCAAAAGTCACCAGTAATCACCACAAGAGCATAAGCCTCCTTTAAAATGATGGAATCGGTTAGAATCTCGAACAGTAATCTCTCTCCCCTCAATCGTTGATATTAACTTGATCACGGTATGACAGTCACCACAAACTCGGAGATTCTTCACAATCTGTAATGGAGTGGCACAAGGTGTGGCAATTAATCCAAAAGCAATGGCCAGCCTCTCACTGTGTTGAGAAAGTATAGCTTCTTTGTGTTCATCTTCAACATCATGTAGCACATAATTTGTATCTGGCAGATATCCTGCATCCTTCAATCGAACACTTAACTCTTCAAGTTTTAAATAAATATGATCTGATAAGGGATGTGAATGATCACCAGCCATGAACAAATAGGTCTTGTTCTTCACCTCAACCCAGCTGTACCCTGCCTCTTTTTTCACTTTCCTCTCGTCCATTAACTTTCTCACTTTAGCTCTTTCTTGCCAATTTCCTGCTGCTGCGTACATATTCGATAGAAGGACATATGCAGCTGAGTCCTGTGGTTGAAGTGAAATAAGCTTTTCTGCAGCAAGTTCCCCTAAATCCACATCTAGGTGAACACGGCAAGCTGCTAAAAGAGTGCGCCAAATAGTGGCACCAGCAGGAAATGGCATCGTGTTTATGAGATCCATGGCTTTTTTAAGCATTCCAGCTCGACTATAAAGATCAACCATACAAGAATAGTGTTCCATTGTAGGGTTAATCAGAAGATCTTTAACCATAATGTCAAAGTATCTTTGACCTTCCTTGACAAGTCCTGCATGAGTGCAGGCAGTAAAAACACCAATGAATGTTATATCATCCATTTCCAAGTTCTTCATTCGCATTTCCTCAAATACCTTAAGGGCTTTCTTCCCATAACCATGTTGTGCATATCCAGAGATCATTGAATTCCATGAAACTAAGTCTCTCTCCCACTGTCTATTGAAAACCTTGCTCGCACTCTCAATATTCCCTCTCTTTGCATACATGGTAACGAGAGCACTGCTCACACATAAAGCATTATTATATCCTGATTTAATTGAGCTTGCATGGAACTGTTTCCCCTGCTCCATCGCTGCACTATGACTAGCACATGCATTTATGACACTGGAGAAGGTATACTCATTTGGTTGAACCCCCTCCTTTGCTAACTGGAGGAAAACATTAACGGCCCCCTCAGTATTACCAATTTGGGCATAGCCCGCTACCATTGCAGACCATGCCACAATGTCCTTCTCTTCTATTAGTCCAAAAACTTTTGCAGCTTCATTGGTACTACCTATCTTAATATAAGCATCCAAAAGTGCAGTGCCTACTGAAGGTGAGTTCTCATAATTTGTCTTGATCACCTCTGCATGTATTTGGAAGAGAGAACCAGTAGGGTGAGCAGTAAGGATGGTTGAATAAGTGAAATGATTTGGCATAACACCCTCTCTTTTCATCTGGCAGAAAAGATTCACTGCTTGCCCTGCTCCGCCATTCTGCAAGTACCCACCAATCATGGCTGTCCATGACACCACAGTCCAAACCCCACACATTGTATGGAACATTCTAAAGGCATCATCCATTTCACTACACTTACAGTAAGCAACCATAAGTGCTGTTTTAATATTGAGATAAAAACCGAAACCATTCTTAAGAACCTGACAGTGAAGTTGTCTTGCAAAACCCAGTTCTTTAAGTTTAGCACCTAACTTAATAATTGTAGCAAAACTCATGTGCGTCATCTTCACACCCGCCAGTCTCATCTTATAAAACAGTCTAAAAGCTTCAAGATAAAGACCATTTGTCACAGAACCTGAAATCATGCCATTCCAGGAAACTGCATCCCTGTTCTCCATGTTGTCAAACACATTTCTGGCACTTTTGACCATCCCTGACCTTGCATACATATTAATCAAAGAGTTACCCACAGATGTATTTGATTTGAAACCATTTTTAATAATCATACTGTGTACTTGAATTCCCTTGTCAACAGCACCATCATCTGCCAAGGCACCGATCACAGTTGCAAAGGTAAAAGGGTTTGGCCTGATTCCCTCTGTTTGCATCTGGAAAAATGTTCCTATTGCCTGATCAACCAACCCATTTGAAGAATAACCCGCTAGCAATGAAGTCCAAGTCACCACATTTTTTTCAGGCATTTCATTGAAATTTTTCTTCCCATCATTAACATTCTTCATTTTCATATACATATCAACAACAGAGGTACCAACGCTAACATCCTCTATGAATCCAGACTTAATACAATGACAATGTACTTGTTTACCAACGGTCTGATAAGATAGGCATCCACAAGCCTTTAAAATACAAGAAAGAGTAGACCCATCAATGGGCAAACCCGAACTATGAGTACCCACAAAAAGATTCAGCACCTCGATGTTGAGATTATTACGGCCGTACTCAAAAAGCAAGTGATTATTGTCAGCAACGATTCGTTGGGAAATTTCATCGAACGAGTGATGTGCTTCGCAAAAACCGGCCGATTCAAAAGCTCCATAAGGAGCTTCAGGTCTGAGGGATACAGTTTGAGATTGATTAAAAGTTTTGGAATGAAAACAGAATCCAAATTGTTGAAAAGGTCTGAAATTTCGGTATATTCTAATCAATGACGCTGCTTTTGCAGTTTTTGGAATCATAATTTGGCACAGAGACGGTGGAAAGAAAGAGACATGTAATAATATACGGCTGAGTAGCGGTGTAAATAGGGTCTGGCCGACCCGACCCGTCCCTAATTTAGGGTTGACCCGTCCCTACTGCCCTTATTGTGTTCTAGGGTCGAGTCCAGGGTCAAAAATGTTTGCCCCTGACCTGCCTCAGCTGACCCAACTTATTTTTTAATATATTTTTATATATTTTTAAATTATTTTTAATTTTTTAAGTGAATAAAATACAGAATAAAATTTAGCCAAACACATTTGAAAATTTTCCGAATCACCCAAATTAATCAAAGCTCGAACCCTCGCACTCCCATCCTGCTCTTTGCGGACCTTACTAGAATTCACGTTTAAGTGTATATCCGAGGCGGCGCACCCGCGAGCATCCAGCGTGCTCCCAGCGCCTATGTGGTGCAGCCGCGCGCTCCCCGCACCCTGCCTACGAAGCTTTCTGGAATTTTCACAAACATAATTTTCACAATAAAGAATTACATAATTAACACTAAATTTAAAATTACAATTTACAAATGTAGAATAATGTTAGAACTTAAGATTAAAATATATCACAAACACTCATTAGATACCTCCCACACTCTACAATGATTCGCACACCAAATAATTATTCTTATAAATCCCCAAGCCCAATTACACCTTGCGTTTGGCTTCCAGGAGACGCTGCCCCCTTGCAACCCCCGCCCTGCCAGCTCACCGGCGAGCTGGGCAGCCGCTCGCTTACCGGGGAGCAAGACCCCCGACTATCCGGTTGTAGTAGCAATTAGTCGAACCCACAGAAATATGAGTCAATCCCAACAAATAAAAAAAAAACAAATGATAGAGTAATAAATTAGTGCATCACTACACGTCTTATACATCCCAACTAGGTTGGCACCTATAAGAGTGACTATCATTTGCAAATATTACTCTATCTATACATAATTATCATTCATCACTAGATCCACTAGCATGTTCTTCTCTTTCACCTAAATACATGGCATCAAAGTCAAGAGCAAGT
>JAVXUM010181378.1:0-11214 GCA_035590655.1 Pouteria glomerata
CTAATGATAGCCCGAGGCATCCCAAAACGTGAAAAAATATATTCTTTTAAGAACTTGGTCACGACACGATGATCATTGGTGTGAATGGCAATGGCTTCTACCCATTTGGAGACATAATCGATGGCCACTAGAATATACTCGAACCCGAAGGATACAGGGAATGGACCCATAAAGTCAATTCCCCAACAGTCAAATATCTCTAAAATAATAACAGGATTTTGGGGCATTTCATTTTGTTTAGTCAGAGCTCCCAATCGTTGGCACCAGTCACAACTCAAACAGTAGTTATGCACATCTTTAAACATAGATGGCCAATAAAATCCACTTTGAAGACTCTTAGCGGTGGTTTTCTTTGAAGAGAAGTAGCCTCCACATGCTAAAGAATGGCAAAACTCAATAACATTATTAATTTCCTCATCGGGAATGCAACGTCTCACAATTTGATCTTGACAATATTTGTAGAGGTATGGTTCATCCCAAAAGAAATGACGCATATTGCGTAAAAATTTACCTCTATCTATTTTTGTCCAATGGTAAGGCATATAACCCGTAACTAGAAAATTTGCAATGTCGGCGTACCAAGGAGGTTGATTATGAGTAATGGTGCTAACTTGCATGAGATGTTTGTTAGGGAAATACTCATTGATTGGTAGGTCTTTAGAATCAGACCTATGCTGGGGTATTATAGATAAGTGGTCAGCTACCACATTGTTTACTCATTTCTTGTCCTTAATTTCTAAGTCGAACTCTTGCAAGAGTAAAAGTCATCGAATTAAACAAGGTTTGGCTTCTTTCTTGGACAGAAGGTATTTTAAAGCTGCATGGTCCGTAAAAATTGTGACACGAGAGCCTACCAGATAAGATCTAAATTTATCTAGAGCAAATACTACTGCTAGAAGCTCCTTCTCAGTAGTAGTGTAATTCATTTGAGCCTCATTTAGAGTCTTACTAGCGTAGTATATGACAAATGGCTTCCCTTCTTTCCTTTGCCCAAGAACAGCCCCTACAGCGAAGTCACTAGCATCACACATAAGCTCGAATGGTAGAGACCAATCCGGGCTTTGGACAATAGGTGCTGTAGTGAGTAATTGCTTAAGTTGGTTAAATGCCTCTTGGCATGATGTTGTCCACTCAAAAGGAGTATTGTCGGATAACAATGAGCATAAGGGACGAGCAATAGTGCTAAAGGACTGGATAAATCGCCTATAAAAACCAGCATGGCCCAGAAATGATCTAATGTCCTTCACGCATCGAGGATTAGGTAAATTTTGGATTAAATCCACCTTTGCCTTGTCAACCTCTATCCCACGATGTGACACTATATGCCCCAAGACAATCCTTTGTTGTACCATGAAATGGCACTTTTCCCAATTTAGCACCAAATTGCTTTCCTCACATCGGACTAGAACCTGCTCCAAGTTGTTCAAGCACTCGTCAAAACTATCTCCATAGACTGAGAAGTCATCCATGAACACTTCCAAAAATTTCTCGACCATGTCACTAAAAATGCTAAACAGGTAGAAGGTTCTTCTAGCACACTTGGAAATATGGAGCAGGTATAAAATATCACTACACTTAGGAGTGGAAAAGAAGTAGATAAAACCATTCACCCTAAGTATAGTGAAATGAGAGAGGAATTACCATTAAAAAGGAAAGACGGTGAGGATAAGAAAGTTGGAAAGCAACCCATCATCATAGATGATGGAGAAATAGAGAAATAGAAGGACAAAATAAAGAAAGGAAAAAGTAAAAAGGTGAAAGAAGGAGAAACACAAGTAATACCTAGGGAACACGTTCTCAAAGCACCTTTCCCCCAAAGATTCCCTAAGGCTAAGAAAGAAACCCAAGTGGCCGAATTGTTAGAGGTGTTTAAACAAGTTAAAATTAATATTCTACTCCTCGATGCAATTAAACAAGTGCCCATCTATGCTAAATTCTTAAAAGAATTGTGCACTATGAAGAGGAGGTTAAACATCAAAGAAAAGCATTCCTTACTGAACAAGCTAGTGCTATCTTATAAAGTCGCACTCCCCCAAAATATAAGGATCCTGGTTGTCCAACCATTTCCTATTACATAGGGGAGTATTATATTAATAGAGCACTACTTGATTTAGGAGTAAGTGTGAACTTACTTCCCTATTCAGTGTATGAAAATATGGGCTTAGGAGAATTGAAACCAATCCATGTGACTTTGCAATTAGCAGATAGATCAATTAAAGTCCCATGTGGTATAGTGGAGGATGTACTGGTTAAGGTGGAAAATTTCTACTTCCCAGTTGATTTCATCATACTGGATACTCAACCGTTAACCAGCATATCAGCCCCAAATCAGACACTAGTTATTCTTGGATGACCATTCTTAGCCACTTCAAATGCCCTTATTAACTGTAGGAATGGTTCAATGAAAATGTCTTTTGGTAACATAGAATTTGAAACTAATATTTTCCATGTTACAAAACAACCAAATGAGGTATCTGACGTTTATGAAGTAGATATGGTGGAGGACATAGTTCAAGACTATGTCCACCAAGAATTTGTAGAAGACTTTTTAGAAAGGGCTATCTATTTCAATGAGGAGAATTTCAGTTCCACAACTTCCAGTACAAACATAGAAATGATGTTCAAATGGTTAGAAGTCTACCCATTAATGTCTGTTGATAGTTGGATCCTACTCTTTAAGGAGTTGGGACCACTTTTAAACAAAGTTGTATCCTCTGAAGTAAAAGCTCCAAATCCTGATAGAAAACCTCTGCCCCAAAATCTGAAGTACGTCTTTCTAAGCGAATGAGAGACATATCCTGTAGTTATTTCTTCATAATTGACCACCATGCAAGAGAGCAGGTTAATTGATTTACTCAAGAATCATAAGAAAGCTTTAGGGTGGTCAGTAGCTAACTTGACAGGTACAAGTCTGCTCCTTTGTACACATTGGATTTACAAGAGGACGCCAAACCAGTTCGTCAAATGCAAAGAGGACTCAATCCTAACATGAAAGAAGTGGTGAGAGCTGAAGTGCTCAAATTACTTGATGTAGGTATTATTTATACAATTTCTGACTCTAAATGGGTAAGTCCTACATAAGTAGTGCCTAAAAAGTTTGGCGTGACGGTAGTTAGGAATAAGAACAATGAGTTAGTTCCAACTCAAATCCAAACTAGCTGGCGAGTATGCATTGACTACAGAAAGCTTAATATAGTTACTAGGAAGAATCACTTTCTCCTTCTTTTTCTAGATCAAGTTTTGGAAAGAGTAGCAGGTCATGCTTATTACTGATTCCTAGATGGCTATTCAGGATATAACTATATAGAAGTTACCTTAGAGGATCAATCTAAAACGACATTTACTTATCCCTTTGGCACTTTCGCATACAAGAGAATGCCCTTTGGCCTGTGTAATGCACCTGCTACATTTCAACGTTGCATGATCAGTATATTCAGTGAAATGGTAGAAGAAATCGTTGAAGTATTCATGGACGATTTCTCTGTCTATGGTGATTCTTTTGAGTGGTGTTTGAAAAATCTTAATCTAGTGCTGTCCTGATGTGAAGATAGGAATTTAGTATTGAACTGGAAGAAGTGTCATTTCATGGTGACACAAGACATCGTCTTAGGTCACATAGTTTCTAAAGATTTTTTTTTTTTTTGGTGACCTGGAAATTCACCCTGTAGGCCTTTGGTTTTATGAGGGCTACATAGTTTCTAAAGATGATATCCAAGTGGACAAAGCGAAAATTGAACTTATCCAAAAGCTTCCTATTCCACACTCAGTCAAAGATATAAAGTCATTTCTAGGACATGCCGGTTTTTATCGGCGGTTCATTCAATCCTTCAATGAAATCTCAGAGCCCTTGTCTCAACTATTGATATAGGACACACCATTCGAATGGACGCCCTAGTGCCAAAAGGCCTTCGATAGACTCAAGGGTTACCTAACCACATCCCTTATTCTTCAATCTCCAGATTGGTCATTACTCTTTAAACTTATGTGTGATGCAAGTGACTATGCCTTTGGAGCTGTGTTAGGACAGAGAAACGATAAAAAGGCACACGCCATCTATTATGCAAGCAAGACTCTTAATGACACGCAGAAAAATTATACGACAACTGAAAAGGAATTACTTGCAGTTGTCTTTATTCTTGAGAAGTTTCGCTCCTATCTCATCGGTTCAATAGTTATAGTATTCATTGACCATTTAGCCCTTAAGTACCTGTTGAACAAGCAAGAGGCCAAACCATAGTTAATACGGTGGATATTACTCTTACAAGAGTTTGACCTCGAAATATGAGTTAAGATAGGAGTAGAAAATGCCGTAGTTGATCATCTGTCACGTCTACCAGTTGAAGCTATCCCTTCCGATAGAACTCAAATAAACGATAGCTTTCCAGATGAACAATTATTCCAAGTGGAACCAATAACCGCCTCCAGTTTACCCTGGTATGCTGATATTGCGAATTATTTAGTGACTAGGCAAATCCCAAAGGAATGGCATCCTAGAGATGAAAAGAAATTTGTACGTAACATAAGAGTTTTCTTTTGGGATGACTCATACTTGTTTAAATATTGTCCAGATCAGATGATCAGACGATGTATTCCTAAGTGGGAAGTCCTAGGCATAATGGAGTTTTGTCACTCTCATGCCTGTGGTGGCCATTTCTCCACAAATAAGACTGCTGCTAAGATATTACAATGTGGATTTTATTGGCCGACACTTTTTAAAGACGTTCACCAGTTCTGTACCGCTTGTGACCGCTGTCAATGACTAGGAGGCCTAACGCGTCGAAATATGATGCCCTTCTCCCCCATTCTTGTTCTTGAAGTATTTGATTGCTGGGGTATTGATTTCATGGGCCCATTCCCTATCTCATTTGGATATGAATATATTTTAGTAGGGGTGGACTATGTATCAAAATGGGTTGAGGTCGTTGCCACGTGAACTAACGATCATAAAGTAGTGATGAAATTCCTACTTGAAAACATTTTCTCCCGTTTTAGAATGCCTCGAGCAATCATTAGTGACAGGGTAAGGCACTTCTGCAATCGACCAGTGGGTACGCTAATGCTAAAATATGGGGTAGTGCATAAAGTGAGCACATCTTATCATCCCTAGATAAGTGGCCAAGTAGAGCTCGCGAATATAGAGATCAAATAAATCCTTGAGAAAACGGTTAATCCTAACTGTAAGAATTGGTCACTGCAGTTGGTGGATTTCTTATGGGCTTATCGTACTGCTTACAAAACAACCTTGGGAATGTCACCGTATGGGCTTGTCTATGGAAAACCATGTCACCTACCTGTTGAATTAGAACACAAGGCCTATTGGGCAATTAAACAATTCAACATCAACATAGATAAGGCAGGGATGCACCACAAACTACAGATTGTAGAGTTGGAAGAACTTTGGAATGATGCTTATGAAAACGCAAAGATCTCAAAGGATAAAATGAAAACGGTTCATGATCAACATATTTCACATCGATCATTCCATAAAGGTTAGAAGGTATTACTCTATCGATCATGACTGCATCTTTTCCTAGGTAAATTGCAATCAAAATGGTCGGCTCTATTTATCGTTATGCACATTTCGAACCATGGAGCGATAGAGATAGAAAACCCAAAGAACCGGAATAAATTCAAAGTAAATGGCCATCGACTTAAACCATACTTTGATCAATTCGTGGGATTGGTGGAATCGGAGGATCTTTTGGATCCTCTGCCTTATGAGTAAATTCCCAATAGGTTAAGCCCACCTGTTGTATATTAGTAGGTTAGGATTTAAGGGCGTGAGGTTAGAAGTAGTCAATTAGGGGTCATGCTAGTGTGTCATAAAAAAAAATAAAAAATAAAAAAAATATTTTAAGGCATCGTCCAAACGCCCATGCATCTGTCTGGACGGCCGAGAGTTACATGTCCTTGACCACTAGATATCGTTCGAATGCCTGAGGAATTTGTCCGGACACCCGAGAGTGATCCATATCCTAACAAGTGGCACCGTCCGGATGCCCGACTGTACCATCCGGACGGTCGACTGATTTTAAATCTGCACCACTTCCTTCTTCGGCCTAACATCTCTAAATCTCTCTGGTGCTTTCTTCTCTCTCCACCTCCAAACTCTCTCACCTCTTCCTCCGCGCGCAAGGCTCTGATTTGGAGTACTCCCATCTGGATTCTTCACCCCGTTCCAGCTCTCGACTGTGTGGGTAAGTTTTCCTTTCCCCCTATTTCAAGCCCTAGGTTGTTCTTTGAGTTCATGCTTCTTCTATTCATGTATATGGGCTTAACGAGCGGGGTCCTCTTCTAAATTTTTCCAATTTCTAAACTTTTGGTAGTTGATATGGACCCCTAATCTATATTATGTCATCTTTTTCGATTTTGAAATGTCAACCAATCCCACACATTGGTGGGTCTCCATTCGTTTTATGCAATTCCACCTTAGTGGGACCTCATGTTGGGCTGGTTAAATTCTTTGTCACAAATTGTTTTGAAAACCATAAGGAATTTGGGGTTTAGATTTTTCTTACAAAATTTTTCTAACTGAACTCAGTCCTGCCCATAACCCACATTCGTTCTATTTCAATATTCTTATCCTTATTACATTGTTAGTGGGGTTACCAACTTTGGGTGGACATATCGGATTGTTTTTCAATTTCTTTATGCTAGGCTTTTATGTTGGTAGATAAATGGGACCCAAGAAGCAACGTGCAAATCGCCAATTGGGTGCTAGCTCCTTTGATAACCATAGGTTTTGGTACAAGGAAGCTGAAAAGAAATTCGATGACTTTTGGACGCACCGACCCGTCGTTGTCAAGCGATATTGGACCATTGAGCTGTTTCCAGTGAGGAGTTGCTTTTGTTCCAAAATTTTAACGGGCGACAATGGATCAATCTTGCTCACTTTCGCATCCGTTGTGTACCAGAGGTCATTCGGGAATTCTTCGCGAACGTTCAAACTGACTCGATCAATTGGAGAAGAGGGCGAGAGAAGATTATCAATTATGTACGCGGGGTCTATATTGAGCTGACATCGACGGATCTCGCCTCCGTGTTTCAGTTGCCCCGTGTTTAGAATCCCGAATTTACATATCCCAATCTGGGTGGGCTTCCCCTTCCTGTTGTAGGGACCGAGCTCTTGGTTGACGACACGCCTTGCGAGGATAGCGTCTGGAGGCTCATATCTATGCTAACTGAGAAGTATTGGGCGCTCCACATGTTCTCCTGCACCAATATATTCTCCCAAAATCGCACATTCGAGTAAGTCTTTGCCCAGGCAAAACTCATCCATGCCATCAGTACTGGTTTGTCTATCGACCTTCCTTCCTTTATGTCGCACCAAATAGCACACACCATAGAGAATGACTGAGGGCTGGCCTCCATCCTATTTGGTGGTGCACTGATGGAGATCCTGCGCGGTAAAGGTGTGCTCATTCCTACCGATCTCCCGATTGCTCTGAGCCTTCAGGACTTCACTCTTACATCATATGCCAAGTCCAGAGGCACCCTTTCTCAGATCAGTAAAAAGAGGGGAGTTTCTTTACGTTCGGAGCCCGATAGTGACTCTTCATCTCAACCCTCTGCTGCACCAGCTCTGGAGGCACCTCGGGACTTCTCCACTGCTGAGCTTGCTACCCAGATACAGTCTTTAGAGGACCAAATGGCTCACATCCAGAGGACCCAGCAGGTGCATGGTCATCTTCTGCAGAGCATTTTGGATCACCTACGGAACTCTTAGCCGCCTCCACCTCAGCCATGATGTGTTACTTCGTGTTAGCATAGTTTTGTTTTTTTGTTTCTTTTGAGAGTTTAGGAGCTTCACTGATTGTTCATTTTGTAATCCTAAAACTCTTATTTGTATTTGACTGCTATTTTGTTTTAGCCTAGTTATTTGACTTTCTTTCTTTTGCTCTGAATGTTTGGTTTAGTTTACTTTGATTTTCATGTTTTTTCGATTATTTATCTTCTACTGTGCTTCAATGGTTTATTGTGCATTCATTCTGTGGCCCAAGTTGCCTTTATTTGAATTGAATGAAGAGCATGATAACAAGGATGAACACATTAACAACTTAAGCGGACATAAACGTAAATGAGTATTTCTCGATGATTGGTCTAACTCCAGTGATGACTCGGAGTCTGTCTAATCTAATTAGAGCTACGATAATTGGCCTAATGATTCATTTGAGGAGGGTTTGCCCAGTTCACCTTCCATTACGTATCCACCACTGGTTTTTTGGCCTCCCCATTAATTAATGGATAACCAATGGTGGGATAAGATGGATTTGGAGATTTTAATATGTATGGAATGGGCTGACGTTAATATGACACTTTAATGGTTGGATGCACCGATTTAAGCTACGGACACAGATTCTGAAACTGCATCACAATCTTCTTTTGATGATTTGTCACCTCCTGAAGATACCCATATTTGTGATATTGCCAATGGAGATGCTTATCCTTACGATGCTTTTCATATTTCTACTCTCTCTCTATATGTTTATGAGCAACCTAACAGTTTGAATTTACCCAATGATGCATTCATTTGTGAGATCAGTTTGAGGTATGTTTTACTGTCTTAATTCCTTTATTTTTCTTTTAGCTTCTTGTTCTTTTATTTTCCTTTAGTGTCGTAATATGTTTGTTTTTTTTTTGTATTTTATTTTATTTTATCTTTATTTCGTACTTTTGTGATAAGTTGGGGGGTAGTTTTCCATTTCATATTGAGAATAATGTGTATCTTTAGTTGGGGGGGAATAGCTAATATAGGAAAATTACCTTAGATAAATCATAAGGGATTGCTATATAAATTTTTAGGAACCCTTGAGTTTAATGATGGTAGCAGTCATGAAAATAATAAATGGCTTAGTTCGAATATAGAAATAGGGAATGAAAATTGAAATCAAGTATAAACTTTTCTAATGAACTAAAAACTCACAACTTGAAATCACTGAAATAAAGGTATATTAAGGAATAAATTTCATGAGACTTAGTGAGGCAAGTACACCTAAGATAGAGGTGGAGACTTAACAACCCGACATTTTGTGAGCTTTTGAGCCTGAACTTTTATTGTTAGAGGTTTTTGTACGTAAAAGATCTATATATTTTCTTTCATCTCACTTTTCCTTGAATAGCTTTACCACATCAATTTGTTTTGGTATTAAATGCACAAGAAACTAGTGTGGATTTATATGAGTGGATGAATGTCTCTGACCGGTGTCACTAACTTAAAAAGTAATGTTAGGCCCTCTTTCTTATATTTGTAGGTCTAAAATCTTTCCTTGATTACATTACCCTTAGAGCCACTTTGAAGCCTTAGAAAAAAAATATATATATAGGTAATATATGAAATTTTTTGTTTTAGCCACAATTCTAAGTTTTTTAGCCTTAGATATTTATAGTTAGCCAACCCTTGCATGTCATGAGAGATTTGTGCAAATTTTGCAATAAGGTGTGTAAAGGAGGAGTAAAAAAATAAAATAAAATTGGGACATAATATTTCATGAATTCATTATTTTTAGTCCCATGATTAAAAAAAAAAAAACCCATCAATGTTGGTATTCAAGGAGTGAAATAAGAAAAGTTAGGGGGAGAAATACTTTGTACAATTATCCTTGAACATGCATTTTGAATTTTTTTATCCATCTTTTGTTCAGCCCATACATCTTGGCCAAGCTACAACCTAGTAGAGACCTAATAGACTCTAGGTGAAAGATACTTATAGGAGTGTTAATCCATCTCATAAAATTGATAGCAATATTCTTGTTTTTGCATTAATACATTCTATTCATGAAACTAGATTACACTCTGGGATTTAATTCTTTCATTCATTTTGAGTTGGGTTCACTGCACTTATTTGTTTTTGCACTCCTGGATGAACCACAAGAGTAATCTTTTTCTGAGTGATTTCTTTTGAGAGTGAACACCCTGGTGAGATTTGAAGTCAATACAATAATCTTTGAATGTATTTGTTAACTAGGTTGTGAGATCCCACATCGGTTGGGAGGGAGAACGAAGCCTGCCTAATAAGTAGGGGGTGGAAACCTTCCCACTGAAGACGTGTTTTTGGGGGGCACTGGAGTAGCCCTCGCCAAGAACAAAACCGTGAGGGCTTGCCAGGGAGAGACCCGAGGGGCCAAAGCGAACAATATCTTCAGGCGGCAGTGGTCCCGGGCTGTTACACTGGGTAACACAGACTCTCTTTTTACCCTGGCTGTGATGGCTTATCCTCTTCTGGCGAAGTTTAAGATGCCGACTCTAAATTCATTTGATGGGTCGCAAGACCCATTAGATCATCTAGAAACATATAAGACACTGATGCTCATTCATGCATACTCAGATGAGATCATGTGTCAAGTTTTTCTAGCAACACTGAAGGGGGCTACCCGTACATGGTTTTCCAAGATCAAGTTGGGTACGATCGCCACTTTCTCTGAGCGTAGCAAGCTATTTGTAAGTCATTTCATCAGCGGTCAGAAGCAGAGGTGACCCGCCACTCATTTTCTCACTATCAGACAGGAGAATGATGAACCCCTGATGGACTATGTGGGAAGGTATAATAAGAAGATTTTGGAAATTGATGAGGTCGATGAGAAAGTAGTCCTTCCTGCCTTCATAAGTGGGCTACAGTCACCCAGGTTCCTGGCGTCTCTTGTGAAAAAACCAGCATCAAACTTGCTCGAGCTCATATTTTGAGCTCAGAAATACATCAACGCCGAAAATGCTATGAAAGCTAAGAAGGATACAGACAGAGCTTCAAGCTCTAAAGCTAAGAAAAAGAGACAAGGTGGCCCTAATAGTGCAAGGGACAATAGGGGCCTCAAGAATAGGAGGTTTGACAATATGCCAGACAGAGGCCCCAGGAGATTTGATGATCGGAGGTTCGATGATCACAATGTGTTCACTCTACTGAATGCAAGTTTGGCGAACTTACTCCTTGAGATCTGAAATGATCCTGATTTCAGGTGGTCAGCACTAGTGGTGTAAAAAGGGTCGGGCCTGACCCGACCCGCCCCTAATTTAGGGTCAACCCGACCCTGGTTGACCCGCCCCGACTGCCCCTATTGAGCTATAGGGTCCGGTCGGGTCGGGTCGGGCCGGGCCAGGGTCAAAAATGCCCGCCCGCCCCAGCTGACCCAGCTTATTTTTTAATTTTTTTTATATATTTTTAAATTATTTTTAATTTTTTAAGTAAATAAAATATAGAATAAAATTTATCCAAACACATTA
>JAVXUM010181386.1:0-11214 GCA_035590655.1 Pouteria glomerata
AACCTCCATTAATGCAATTCAACTCACATTTTCATTCATTTAAAATATAAATTCACATAAAATCCTCAAATTAAAGCATATGATTGTACTTTTTACAGTACAATCAAATATACCACTTATTACCAAAAATTTCCAGATTTCAATTTGAGGCTCAATTGAACAAGTTAGTAAATTCTCAAGTCACCATAACTACTTTCAACATCTCTAGGCTACTAAAGTCACTTTAATCAACTCTAGATCACCAATTTTAACACCATATGAGCCTAGGTTATTCATACATCTCAAAGCACCCTAGATCATCAAATAGTTCATTTCTAGGTTCCAACATATCACAACACAAGAATCATTTCAAGAAGATTATCTACAATCAAATACATATTAAGGAAGTGATGTATATCCCTACCTTCACGTCTTTGGCCGAAACTTGAAGGGTGTTAAGAGAACTTGAAATCAACTTTTTGATGAAGCTCTCATTCTTCTCTTCTTCTTCCTCCATTCTTCTTCTTTCTCCTTTCTTGGCTGAATGCTCTTGCTCTCAAGCTTATAATTTTTCTTTCCTCTTTTAGTTCCTAAGTTTTGCTATTTCTTTTTGCCTTAGCCGAATAGACACATATATTTAAACCTATATTTGTGAGAGTTACGTGGGAGGCTTGTCTTCCATCACCTAGTTGATCTCTAGTCTCATTTTAACCAAAGTCTTCAAGTTTCCTAACCAAATTAGTTAGACAAACCAACTTAGTTCCATGGGCCAATCACAATCTTCCACATGTTCCCTTCTCAACTAGCAAGATATATATATATCTATATACACTTCAAATTGGCCGGCCAAGCTCTTCACCACCACAATTCATCCATTAGATATATATATATATATAAATGCACACAAGTCTTCCTATTTAATGGTTATGGTCCCACCACCAATTAATGAAAATTCCAACTCCTACAAAAGCCAAAGTAGGAAGAAAACAATTGTTTTGGTCTTCTAATCTCTCTTGGCCAAGACGTCATCCTCTCTTCCATGACTAAGGCTTGGTCAAAATCAATTGGATGTTGACTTAGTAAAAGTTAAACATTCACAACTCAAATGGCCATACAAATGGGAAGCATACTGGAGTGGCTCGGGTGCACGAGGGGGATTTCTCGGGCGCACGCCAGCTCGGGCGCCTGCTTGAGCACGGGCTTGGGCGCCCGCTGAGAGCCATTTCTTGGTCGTCAGATCAACCTTAGGCGCACGCCTGTGCATGGGCTCGTGCGCCCACCGAGACCAAATTCGTCCTGAAATCTCCAAACCTCATATCAAACACTTAAACTAACCAAATTTTGATCCCAAGGCCCTGTGACATGCCTAAACCCATCCAAGTTCAATTTAAATGTTATTTTCATTCATTGCAAGAACCGGGGGGTATTGCACTCTACACTCACATATATATATTAGAGAAAGTAAAAAGTTCCCTACCTCAAGTCTTGGCCGTGAGCTTCAAGAAGCTTCAATGAAAATGGTGAAATTGATTCCAAGTTTCCAACTTGAAGAATTCAAGTCTTTCATTCCAATCTCTTATTCCTCGATTCTTAATTACACTCGAAAAGTGTAATCATTAACTCGATGAAGTATGATAAAAAGCATGTATTTTATTAATAAATGTTGCAAGTTGTTGTTATTCGGGATTATATATTATGTTTTCTTCAATGCAGTGAGGACGAGGAGTTATCTTGGATAAGCGATGAAGAAAACAAAGAAAGAGAAGTGGAAAAGCAAGATGAAGCATCAACCGAGGTTGAGGAAAGGACCGAAACCACATCCAGAGAAAGAAAATTAAGTCAGAAGCTGATGCCGGTCACGGTGGTCCAGACCAGGCGAGTTCTACAACAGATTGTGTTTTATTTTTGTAGGGTTTTTTTTACGGATATAAATATGAAACTTGTGTATCTTATTTATTATTCTTCCCCAGCCATTTCTAGTTCTAAGGTTAGGTTTTTCTTTGATTATTTTTAAGATTTTGAAGATGTTTTGGAGGTTAATCACAGCTACATTATGTTCTTTATCTTCGTTTTTCAATCTACGTTCTTTGTTTGCAAGTTCTTCGAGGTAAGAAACTTCTTAAGTTCAATTTTTTAATAAAGATCTTCTGTTTTTGGATTCGTTCTTTTGTTTCTTTTCAAACTTTGCAATGGTTTTGAATGATAGGTCGTTCTTTTACATGAATAATTATGATTTAGAGTAGTTCTTGCATGAATGGTTCTTATGTTTACGGATTTTATTGTTTGCTAGTTTAAGGTGTTCTGGTTATTGATTTTGATAAGTACCACAGGTTTAGTTTCTTGTTTCTGATGTTGATTGCATTTTCTTATTTCGTTTAGTTTATTTTATTTTCATTCATATTAGGTTAGATATTTTATTTATGGATTTAATGATGAATTCGATGAACATGCTAGGCTAAAACTTTTGATCTTGGTTTAATCATTCAAAGTAGGATTAGGAATTCCAAGTGATTTGAAACCCTTGGTTTATATACGCTTACGTACAACCGTTGTGTATATAAACCTTATTTTGGATTTTTATTTTGATTTACATAAAGAACATTCGAAAACCAATTCCTTTATCCATATTCACTGAAATCACTGGAAAAGGGCTTGGGTTCTTCAAAATTGTGTTACAAATCTCTTTTGTAAACAAAGTGAATTCCAAACCACAATGTTATTACAGGAATAATTTTTCCAACTTCGTAATCCATTTGACGTGAGTACGAAGTTGTATAAGTGGTAATTTAAAGTTTTAATAATATATCTTCCAGTTCTTATTTCTTTTCTTTTAAGAAAAAGAATTGTAGAAGCAAATAGGGTTTCAAATTACAAGGTATTCCTAAATCTGAAAATTGAACATTAAACCAAAGTTGTTTTCCATTATTTGAATTTAGAATAAATTGATTTCTTTCCAATTTTTAGTAGAGTTGACTATTTTGCAATTGATTCCATTGTTATTTGAATTCTTGTTTTTTTAGAAAAAAAAAAAACTTGGTAGAAAACTTTGCTCAAGAGAAATGTATTGGTTTCTTTAGTTATTTTATAGCACATTTTGAATTAGAGGAGCAACTTAGAATAGCTTAGAAATTAAAATTTAGGATTATCTGTGGATACGATCCTAGACTCACTAGGTAAAACTACACCGCACACCCTTGCACTTGGGGGTTACGTTTAGACGCACTATTTGAATGCGGTCACTTATCTTTTGTTTTTTCCCAAAGTTAGTTGTTACTATTTTTGGTTTTATTTATTCATTTGCAATTCGGATTCTTCTTGTCTAGTATCCACGTTCTTCTTTTGCAATTCGAGTCTTCCTGCAAGTTTTGTAACCGAGTTTGTAAAAAGAAAAAAAAAAAAAAAAAAGTAGAATACGACTCGTTAGGTCAGAAATCAATGAAAAAAATCATTTAGATCGAAAAAAAAAAAAAAAAATCGGCAGCAAACTTCGAACGGCCATAACTTTTTGGTCGGGTGTCCGATTTAGGTGAATTTGTTCGAGGCGTCAAGAACGTTGATTAGTTAACATGGGTTCATCAACAGGTCACGTTTACACCAAGGTTAACTTTCACAAGTTCGATTGTGGATCAAGGTGTTAAATTCATATAATTCATATCATTGTAAAGCGATCATTTCCGCTTCACGTTCGCGTCAGTTGATGTTAGAGCTGGTTCTACAAAGGTCTAATTATCCTGATCTTCTGTTTATCTCGCAATTTAGTTGTTACTATTTTTGGTTCTGTTTATTATTCCGCAATTTAAGTTCTTCTTGTTATGTAACTGAGTTCTTCGTAAGTTCTTTTCTTGTAATTTGGGTCTTGCGGCTAGTTTTGTAACCGAGTTTGTCCAAAAAAAAATAGAAGATGACTCGTTAGGTCAGAAATCAACCAAAAAAAAATCAGTTAGATCGAAAAAAAAAATCGACAACAGACTTCAAACAGCCATAGGATTCTGCTCGGGTGTCCGATTTAGGTGAATTTGTTCGTCGCGTCAAGAACGTTGATTAGTTGACCCGAGTTCGTGAAGCGTCACATTCACACTGAACTTAACAATCAGAAGTTTGATTGTGGGTCGAGGTGTTAAATCATATCATTCAGATCATCGTAGAACGATCCATTCCGCTTCATGTTAGCGTCAGTTGGCGTAAGAGCTGGCTCGACAAAAGTCTAATTATCCTTATCTTCCGTTTATCCCTCAAGGTAGCGATTAATATTTTTGGTTCTGTTTATTCTTTTGCAATTCGGGCTCATCTTATTTCGTAACCGAGTTCTTTGTTCAGTTCTTCTTCTGCAATTCAGGTCTTACTGCTAGTTTTGTAACTGAGTTTGTAAAAAAAAAAAAAAAAACAGAAGGCGACTCATTAGGTCATGAATCAATAAAAAAAAAAAATCAATTAGATCGAAAAGAAAAACTAAAAAAAAAAAAAAGAAAATTGACAACAAACTTCAAACGGCCATAATTTTCTACTAGGGTGTCCGATTTAGATGAATTTGTTCATGGCGTCAAGAACATTGATTAGTTGGTGTCGATTCGTCAACGGGTCATATTTACATCGAGGCTAACAATTACAGGTTCGATTGTTGGTCGAGATGTTAAATTCATATCGTTCAGATCATTATAGAATGATCCATTCCGCTTCATGTTCATATCAGTGGGTATCAGAGCTAGTTCTACAAAGGTCTAATTATCCTTATCATCTGTTTATCCCTTAAGTTAGTTGTTATTATTTTTGGTCCTATTTATTCTTCTACCATTCTGGCTCTTCTTGTTTTGTAACCGAGTTCTTCGTTTAGTTTTTTTTTTTTTTTTGCAATTGAGGTCATGCTGCTAGTTTCGTCCAAAAAAAAAAAACAGAAGACGACGCGTAAGGTCAGAAACCAATAAAAATAAATAGTTAGATCAAAAAAAATAAAAATAAAATAAAAAATCGGCAGCAAACTACGAATGGCCATAAGTTTCTACTCAGGTGTCCAATGTAGGTGAATTTATTCGTGGCGTCAAGAACGTTGATTTATTGATACGGGTTCATCAACAGGTCTCGGTTACACTGAGGTTAACAATCGAATGTTCGATTGCGCGTCGAGGGGATAAATTTATATCATTCATATCATTGTAGAACGATCTATTCCACTTCAAGTTCGCATCAGTTGGTACCGGAGCTGGTTCTGCAAAGATCTAATTATCCCAATCTTCCGTTTATCCCTCAAGTTAGCTATTACTATGTTTGGTTCTGTTTATTCCTCTGCAATTTGGGTTCTTCTTGTTTTGTAACCGAGTTCTTCGTTCAGTCCTTCTTTTACAATTTGGGTCTTGCTGTTAGTTTTGCAACTGAGTTTGTCAAAAAAAGAAAAAAATAGAAGACGACTCGATAGGTCTGATATCAATCAAAAAAATTAGTTAGATAAAAAAAAAATCGAAAAAAAAAAAAGAGAAAATCGGCAGTGAACTTCGAACAGCCATAACTTCTGCTCGAGTGTCCGATTTAGGTGAATTTGTTCATGGCATCAAGAATATTGATTAGTTTACATGAGTTCGTCAATGGGTCACATTTACACTGAGGTTAACAATCACAAGTTCGATTGTGGGTCGAGGGGATAAATTCATACCATTCAGATCATTGTAAAACGATCCATTCCACTTCAAGTTCGCATCAGTTGGTACCGGAGCTAGTTCTGCGAAGGTCTAATTATCTCAATCTTCCATTTATCCCTCAAGTTAGCAATTACTATTTTTGGTTCTGTTTATTCCTCTCCAATTCAGGTTTTTTTTGTTTTGTAACCGAGTTTTTCGTTCAGTTCTTTATTTGTAATTCGGGTCTTGAAGTTAGTTTTGTAACTGAGTTTGTCAAAGAAAAAAAATAGAAGACGACTTGATAGGTCTGATATCAATCAAAAAAATGAGTTAAATCGAAAAAAAATAAAAAAAATAAAATAAAATCGGCAGAGAACTTCAAACAGTCATAACTTTCCGCTCGGGTGTCCGATTTAGGCGAATTTGTTCGTGGCATCAAGAACGTTGATTAGTTCACACGGGTTCGTCAACAAATCACGTTTACACTGAGGTTAACAATCACAAGTTCGATTGTGGGTCGAGAGAATAAATTTATGTCATTCAGATCATTGTAGAACGATGCATTCCGCTTCACGTTCGCGTCAGTTGGTACCGGAGCTGGTTCTACATAGGTCTAATTATCTCAATCTTCTATTTATCCCTCAAGTTAGTTGTTACTATTTTTGGTTCTATTGATTTCTCTGCAATTCGGGTTCTTTTTTTTTTTGTAACTGAGTTCTTCGTTCAGTTCTTCTTCTACAATTCGGGTCTTGCAGATAGTTTTATAATCGAGTTCGTAAAAAAAAAAAAAAAAAAAAAAAAAAAAAAAAAAAAAAAAAAAAAAAAAGAAGACGACTCGTCAGGTTATAGATCAATCAAGACAAAAAATCCGTTAGATCGAAAAAATAACAAAAAAATGTGAAAATCGTAAGCAAACTTCGAACGACCATAACTTTCTGCTCGGGTGTCTGATTTTGGTGAATTTGTTCATGGCATCAAGAACGTTGATTAGTGACACAGGTTTGTCAACGGGTCACATTTACACCGAGGTTAACAATTACAAGTTTGATTGTGGGTCGAGGTTATAAATTCATATCATTCAGATCATTGCAGAACGATCTATTCCGCTTCACGTTCGCCTTAGTTGGTATCAAAACTGGTTATACGAAGGTCTAATTATCCTTATCTTCCACTTTTTCCCCAAGTTAGTTGTTATTATTTTTGGTTCTATTTATTCTTCTACAATTCTGGTTCTTCTTGTCTTATAAACGAGCTCTTCGTTCAGTTCCTCTTCTGCAATTTAGGTCTTGCTGCTAGTTTTGTAACTGAGTTCGTCAAAAAAAAAAAAAAAAAAACAGAAAATGACTCGTTAGTTCAGAAATCAATCAAAAAAATCATTTAGATTAAAAAAACAAAAAAAAAGAGAAAATCGGTCACAAACTTCAAACGGCCATAACTTTCTGCTCGGGTGCTCGATGTCGGTGAATTTGTTCATGGCGTCGAGAATGTTGATTAGTTGACACGGGTCCGTTAACGGGTTTACACTGAGGTTAACAATCACAAGTTCAATTGTGGGTCGAGGTGTTAAATTCATATCATTCAGATCATTGTAGAACGATCCATTCTGCATTATGTCTACATCAGTTGGTTTCGATGCTAGTTCTACAAGGGTCTAATTTCCCCAATCTTCCGTTTATCTCTCAAGTTAGTTGTTATTATTTTTGGTTATGTTTATTCTTCTACAATTCCGATTCTTCTTGCTTTGCAACCAAGTTCTTTGTTCTATTCTTATTCTTTAATTCGAGTCTCGTTGCTACTTTTGTAACCGAGTTCCTCAAAAATAAAAAAATAAGAAAATAGAAGATGACTCATTCGGTCATAAATCAAACAAAAAAAATTCAATTAGATCGAAAAAAAAAAAATCAACAGCAAACTTCGTATAGCCATAACTTTCTGCTAAGTGTTCGATTTAGGTGAATTTGTTCATGGCGTCAAGAACGTTGATTAGTTGATATGGGTTTGTCAACGGGTCACGTTTTCATCAAGGTTAACATTCACAAGTTCGATTGTGGGTCGGGGGGTTAAATTCATATTATTTAGATCACTGTAGAACGATCCATTCCTCTCTACGTTCTCGACAGTTGGTATCAAAGCTGGTTCTACAAGGGCCTAATTATCCATATCATCCGTTTATCACTCAAGTTAGTTGTTACTATTTTTTGTTCTATTTATTCTTCTACAATTCGGGTTCTTCTTGTTTTGTAATCGAGTTCTTCGTTCAATTCTTCTTTTACGATTCGAGTTTTACTACTAGTTTTGTAACCGAGTTCGTCAAAACAAAAAACAAAAGACGACTCGTTAGGTCAGAAATCAATCAAAAAAATTCATTTAGAACACAAAAATGAAAAAAAAAAAGAAAATAAAAAATCGGCAGCAAACTTCAAATTGTTATAACTTCCTGCTCGGGTGTCTGATTTTGGTGAATTTGTTTATGGCATCAAGAACGATGATTAGTTGACATGGGTTCGTCAACGGGTCACATTTACTCCGAGGTTAACAATCACAAGTTCGATTATGGGTCAATGTGTTAAATTCATATCATTCAGATCATTGTAGAACAATCCATTCCACTTCATGTTCGCGTCAGTTGGCAACAAAGCTGGTTCTACAAAGGCCTAATTATCTCTGTCTTCCATTTATCCCTCAAGTTAGTTGTTAATATTTTTGGTTCTATTTATTCTTCTGTAATTCGGGTTCTTCTTATTTTGTAATTGAGTTCTCTGTTCAGATTTTCCTCTGCAATGAGTCTTGCTGCTAGTTTTGCAACCCAGTTCGTCAAAAAAAAAAAAAAAAAAAAACAAAAGATGACTCATTAAGTCATAAATCAGGTAGAATAAAAAAAAAACAAAAACAACAGAGAAAATCGGCGGCAAACTTCAAACAGCCATAACTTTTTACTCGAGTGTCCGGTTTAGGTGAATTTGCTTGACGCATTAAGAACGTTGATTTGTTGATACGGGTTCCTTATCGGGTCACGTTTTCACGGAGGTTAACAATCACAAGTTCGATTGTGGGTTAAGGTGTTAAATTCATATCATTCATATCATTGTAGAGCGATCAATTCCCCTCTACGTTCTCATCAATTGGTATCAGAACTGGTTCTACAAAGGCCTAATTATCCCTATCTTCTGTTTATCATTCAAGTTAGTTGTTACTATTTTTGGTTCTGTTTATTCTTCTGCAATTCAGGTTCTTCTTGTTTTGTAACCAAATTCTTTGTTCAGTTCTTCGTCTTCGCTTTGGCTCTTGCTGCTAGTTTTATAACTGAGTTCGTCAACAAAAAAATAGAAGACGACTCGTTAGGTCAGAAATCAATATAAAAAAGTCAGTTAAATCGAAAAAAAAAATAAGAAAAAAAAAAAAGAAAAAATCATCCACAAACTTCAAATGGCCATAGCCTTTTGCTCAGGTGTCCGATTTAGGTGAATTTTTTCGTAGCATCAAGAATGTTGATTAGTTGACACGGGTTCGTCAACGGGTCACGTTTATACCGAGGTTAACAATGACATGTTCGATTGGGGTTCAAGGTGTTAAATTCATATCAATCAGATCATTATAGAACGATCCATTCCACTTCATGTTCATGTCAGTTGGTATCAGAGCGAGTTCTACATAGGTCTAATTTTCCCTATCTTCAGTTTCTCCTTAAGTTTGTTGTTACTATTTTTGGTCCTGTTTATTCTTCTGTAGGGTTCTTCTTGTTCTGCAACAGAGTTCTTCGTTCAGTTCTTCTTCCGCAATTCGGGTCTTGCTGCTAGTTTTGTAACTGAGTTCATCAAAAAAAAAAAAAAAAGTTAACTCGTTCGGTCAAAAATTAATAAAAAAAAATCAGCTAGATTGATAAAATGATTAAAAAGAAAAGAAAAAAATCAGTAACAAACTTCGAACGGCCATAAATTTCTGCTCGAGTGTCCAATTTTGGTGAATTTGTTCATGGCGTCAAGAACGTTGATTAGTTGACACGGATTCGCCAACGGGTCACGTTTACACCAAGGTTAACAATCGCAAGTTTGATTGTGGGTCGAGGTGTTAAATTAATATCATTCGGATCATTATAGAACGATCCATTCCGCTTCTTGTTCGCGTCAGTTGGTACCAATGCTGGTTCTACAAGGATCTAATTATTCATATCTTCCATTTATCTCTCAAGTTAGTTGTTACTATTTTCGGTTTTGTTAATTCTTCTGCAATTCAGGTTCTTCTTGTTTTGTAACCGAATTCTTTATTCTGTTCTTCTTTTGCAATTCGGGTCTTGCTGCTAGTTTTGAAACCGAGTTCGTAAAAAAAATAAAAAGTAGAAGACGACTCCTTAGGTCATAAATCAATCAAAAAAGAAATCAGATAGATCGAATAAAAAACCAAAAAAAAAAAAACTGGGCAGCAAACTTCAAACGGCCATAACTTTCAACTCGGGTGTCCGATTTAGGTGAATCTGTTTGAGGCATTAAGAAGTTGATTAGTTGACACGGGTTCTTCAACCCGTCACGTTTTCACCAAGGTTAACAATCACAAGTTCGATTGTGAGTCGAGGTGTTAAATTTATTCATTCAAATCATTATGGAACGATCCATTCCGCTTCACATTCGCATCTGTTAGTATCAGAGCTAGTTCTACGGAGGTCTAATTATACCTATCTTTAATTTATTCCCCAAGCTAGTTGTTACTATTTTTTGTTCAATTTATTCTTTTGCAATTCGGGTTCTTCTTGTCTAGTATCTGCGTTCTTCGTTCGGTTCTTCTTCTGCAATTCGAGTCATGCTGCTAGTTTTATAACCGAGTTCATAAAAAAAAAAAAACAAAAACAAAAGATTACTCGTTAGGTCAGAAATCAATGAAAAAAAATCATTTAGATCGGAAAAAATAAAGAAAAAAAAAAAAAAAGAGAAAATCTGCAGCAAACTTCGAACAGCCATAACATTTTGCTCAGGTGTCCAATTTAGATGAATTTGTTCAAGGCGTTAAGAACATTGATTAGTTGACACAGGTTCATCAACGAGTCACGTTTACACCAAGGTTAACTTTCACAAGTTCGATAGTGGGTCAATATGTTAAATTCATATCATCGTAAAACGATCTTTTCCGCTTCACGTTCGCGTCAGTTGATATCTGAGCTGGTTCTATAAAGGTCTAATAATCCTGATCTTCTGTTTATCCCTCAAGTTAGTTGTCACAATTTTTGCTTCTATTTATTATTCTGGAATTTACGTTATTCTTATTATGTAACCGAGTTCTTCGTCAGTTCTTCTTTTGCAATTCAGGTCTTGCCACTAGTTTTGTAACCGACTTTGTCACAAAAAAAAAAAAAAATAGAAGACGACTCGTTAGGTTAGAAATCAATAAAAAAAAATCAGTTAGATCAGAAAAAAAAAATCGGCAGCAAACTTCAAATGGCCATGGCTTTTTGCTCGGGCGTCCGGTTTAAGTGAATTTGTTCGTGGCATCAAGATCGTTGATTAGTTGACGCGAGTTCGTCAACGCGTCAGGGTCACACTGCTTGTTCTCCTTAATTACTTCACCCTAAAACATAAACCAAAAACTAAAATCAGTGAGTGAAGAGGATTAAGTGAGATTCCCCCAAGTGCAAGGG
>JAVXUM010181434.1:0-11212 GCA_035590655.1 Pouteria glomerata
TAAACACACAACTATTGTCAAAAAATAGCATGCGTTAACACCAAAACAGAATTGCAAATGGTTGAAAATTTTTTGTTATGTGTTAGTATTCTTGTTGTAATAATTATTTTATTCTAGAGTAATTACAATTTATTTTTTTGGGATTGGCACAAAAAATACATAATTTTTATCTAATTTAAAAGTCAACTTACAATTCTTATGTGATTTGAACTAAAGTATAAAATAACGAAAAATTGTTAAATTTAATTAGATTTGCATTGTTAAAAAATTATTAAAATAAAAACAAATTGAGTATATTTAAAACAATGGAACAGATTTTTATTTTAACATAAAATAGGTAATATATACAATTTTATTTATCTATTTTTGTAAAAAAAAAATTTTTGGGGTTAATTTTAGTGAAGGAGATACAAATTTAATTAAATTTAACATATTTAAATAATTTTTACATTTTAATTCAAATTACAAGGATCTACTAAACTTTTAAATTAAAATGGGGTGAATTGATCATTCATAGAATACAATTTTTCTTCTTATTATTATCTTATTCATCTTTATTCCGTTTACACTTTCTCGTTTTGGAAGGGGAACAAGAATTCTATTAATTAGGTAACTCAGATCCTTTCACCTTGTGCCAGTTGGGATCCCACGATTCCCTCTGTGCTACCTCCCCTCGTCGAAATTCACTCATTCGATTCATAGTGCTCATGCATAGTTCTTGGCAGCTGGTAAGGATTTGGGTCAGAGTCAATGGTTTTTGCCGTTTCCCATAGTTTGCTAGGAAGGTGGACTTTGTATTACCGCACTCGTTTTTCTTAATTTCTACCATGATTTGCTAGAAAGGAGGAATTTCTATCCCCGCACTGACTGACAATTCGCTTAACACTCAATTTCTACCATTGAATAGTCGATATTCTCCTGCCTATTTTCTCCATGTCATTGATTATCACCATTAAGTTAAAAACTCATAAATGGTGAACCTAAAAGCATTTGATCAAATGCCTGGAAAAGTCTACCTTCTTCTTCTTGTTCTTCTTCTTGTTCTTCGTAAGAATTTCTATTTCAAGATATCCAAAACGTGGCTGCGCAAGGAGGATGGGGTGGGGGGCACTGCAATATTTAGACCACGGGTTTTCCTCTGTGTTTTGCTTCTGTTTATGTCAAGCAAGACCTGTTCTTCAATTGGAGGCGACGCTCTTGCAGCAGGCCAAAATCTCACGGGGACAAATACTCTAATATCTCAAGGAGGCAATTTTGTGTTGGGTTTCTTCAGTAAAGGTAAAGATGATTCTCTTAAGTTTTATCTTGGCATATGGTATAAGAACTTTGCAGTCCAAACAATAGTTTGGGTTGCAAACAGAGACAAACCACTCTCTCATTCCTCTTCTGCTGTTCTTGAATTATCCGAGGATGGTAACTTAGTCATCCTTGATGATTCATCTAAAACCCGGGTTTGGACGACCAACTTGGTGCCAAAAACATCTAATTCTACTGAAGCCGTGCTTCTTCGTGATGGCAATTTTGTACTAAGGAATAGTTCAGAGCCATCTATTATATACTGGCAGGGTTTTGATTACCCGACCGACACATGGTTGGCCGGTGCAACACTTGGTACCAATAAACTTAGTGGTGTAACCACACGCCTTACTTCGTGGAAAAACTCGGAAGATCCTGCTCCTGGAATGTTTTCGCTTGAGGTAGACCCAAATGGAAGCGCTCAGTTATTTATAGAATGGAACATGTCCAGAAGATATTGGAGTAGTGGACTATGGAATGGTCAACTATTTAGCTCATTTCCTGAAATACGATTAAACTACATTTACAATTACAGTTTTGTCTCAAATGAGAGAGAGCACTATTTTACCTACTCTATTTCCGACAAAGAAGCACTATCGAGAATGGTGATGGAGCAATCAGGACAACTTAGACAGCTAACATTTGTAGAAGGTATGAATGATTGGAATCTATTTTGGACACAACCAACGAAAGAATCTGATGTTTTTGCTCTTTGCGGTCCCTTCGGCATCTTCAATGAGCAGAACCCCTCGAACCCATGTGCGTGTTTGCAAGGTTTTGAGTCGCTTTCAGAAACACAGCTAAATGACACGTCAAGTGGTTGTGTGAGGAAAACCCGTTTACGGTGTGAAAGTGAACCTTCCAATGGAAAAGATGTTGGGTTCCTAAGTATTTCTAACGTGAAATTTCCTGCAAATTCAAAAATATATCTTGCTACCAATGGCACAATGTGTGAGTCTGCTTGTATGCAGAATTGTTCGTGCACAGCTTATGCTTATAATAGTAGTGGGTGTTCAATATGGGAAGGAGCTTTGTTGAATTTACAATCCTCGGATGAGAACAACACTAAACAAGATATCCATATAAAGCTTGCTGCATCTGAGCTTCAAGATGCCGGAGGTATGTGTCTGCAATTGATGAAAAGCAACTTCTTTTGCACATGTATTGTTTCTTTTCTTGGTTTCAATAAACTTCAGAGTATTCATCATTCTAATCTATCAATTCAGGGAACAGAAATAAGTTGTTGGTCATAGCAATTGTGGTTCCCCTTACCACGGTTATCTCAAGCTTCTTCATTTGGCATTTATGCAGGAGAAAGTTCAGCAAAAATGGTATGTCCTAGTTTTTGGCATAGGTTTCAAAGTTCATATTCAATTGAGTCATAAAATGATCATTAATGTTACGTAAGATGATCAAAACATGACCCCTTTAATAGAATAGCATATTTTAGAACAGTTAGGTTAGAGATTGACATAGTCTAAATTGAGAGTATCCTGAAACTACGTTCATTGTGAATTTCAATTATTTGAAAATTGTTTTTCATTCTTGTGTTCTACACTAAGCAGGGACACGCCATCCAAGTGAAGATTTGTATTTATTTGAATTTGATGGTAGTTCTGTTGCAACTGATTATAAAACAAAAGCTCGATATAATCTAATGAGTGGGAAGAAGCGTATTGATTTGCCATTCTTCAATTTTGCGAGTGTCTCTACTGCAACGGGTGGTTTCTCATCAACCAATAAGCTTGGAGAGGGAGGTTTTGGACCTGTTTACAAGGTAAGATTCAATATTTACATTGAGTGCTTTAAATTAGAATCACTATCACTGGATATCTTGGGTCACATGAGATCAATGATGCAAAGCAATCTTATTATGAAACAAGTTAAGAATGCCAGTTATGATAGTTTCGTTAATTGACAACTTCATCTTGACATCATATTTAGAACATAGATTCAATATTTATTCATCTTGTTATATACCAAACAAGGCTCTTTTTCTCTCTTAAATTTGAACAGGGTGAATTACTGAATGGACAAAAAATAGCAGTAAAGAGACTTTCAAAAAGATCCGGACAAGGCCTGGAGGAGTTTAGAAACGAGACAATATTGATTTCCAAGCTCCAGCATCGAAATCTTGTTAAACTCTTGGGTTGTTGCATGGAACGAGATGAAAATATATTAATCTATGAGTATATGCCGAATAAAAGTCTAGATTTCTTTCTATTTGGTTAGTTTTCTCCACTGTACGTATTTTATCTTGTGTAAATTTATTAGTAGTGTCAAAACCTTTTTGACATAAACTTAAGACAGATTTAAACAAGCGGGGACTACTAGATTGGAAGACGCGCAGGCATATAATTGAAGGGATTGCTCAAGGACTTCTTTACCTACATCAATACTCGAGATTGCGCATTATTCACAGAGATATAAAAGTGAGTAACATTCTTTTGGATGCTGAAATGAATCCAAAAATCTCAGATTTTGGCATGGCTCGTATGTTTCGTAGCAATGAGCTACAAGCAAACACAAAACGAGTTGTTGGAACATAGTAAGTGTAAAAAACAAATATTTCTTAGCCTACATGTATACAACACCTAGAAGCAATATATATCACTAGTTACTAAAAGATTGTTTTTGCTTAATTTTTAAAAGTGGCTATATGGCTCCTGAATATGCAATGGAAGGTCGCTTCTCCATAAAGTCTGATATCTTTAGCTTTGGAGTGTTGTTGCTGGAGATACTGAGTGGCAAGAGGAATTCTAGTTTTTATCACACTAATTATCTCAATCTCATTGTATATGTGAGAATCTGTCACGATCTTTTCTTGACATTTTATTTTTATTTTCTCCTTCTTTTTTATGTTAAAAACAATGTTATGTATTGCATGTTTATAATTGAAATTTTTAGGCATGGGATCTATGGACTGCTGATAAAGGCTTGGACTTGGTGGATCCAATCCTTGATTGTCCTTATTTGAGTTTGAGATACATCAATATAGGCCTTCTTTGCGTGCAAGATAATCCAGCTAATCGGCCTACTACCACTGATGTTGTCGCAATGCTTGGAGATGAGGTTGCACCTCTGCCAACTCCAAAGCAACCTGCATTTTGTGCTAGTCGAGCTGTGAACACAAATTCGTCATCCCCCAACAGAACAGAGACTTGTTCAGTTAATGGCGTAACCATTTCAATGATTCAAGGCAGATAATTAAGAGGTAAGAATTCGTTTTCCTAATCTCAAATTTTTATTTCAATTGTATCGCCATATGTCTTTAAAAAAAAAACTGTCTTATGAATGCCTTTTGCCTCCTCTCTTCATGTTCTTATTGTTTTGACCAGTAACCAGCCCGAGGCTACAAAGACAGCAGCATATAGCAGTTGCTTGCAGAATTAAGCAGGAGAGAGAAACCACCCGCTCTGTGCTTCTTTCTGGAACTTCTTGAAGGATTTAAAATAGTATTTTTCTAAGACATGAGTGAATGTGTTTTTCCCAAAAATATTTTATATTGCTTGCAAAATTAACACACAGCCATGGTTGTTTTACAGCAAGGCCCGAATTCAGTCTACACGAGCTTGAATCCCGGCCTTACATTAATTACAAATGTCTGTGCCGTTGAAAATGGGATCCCTCATATTAACAATGGAAATTGTTTGGTCTGACATTGTCCATTTACTAAGCTACGGAGAGCTCGCACTGTCGAAAAGTGACTACGAGCATTATTTTAGTTAAAATAAAAAGTTCATAAAAATACAATTTATTTATAAAACCATCAGTATTATATTATTTTGGTTATATATATATATATGTATATTTATAAAATGATAAAATTTAAATGAGAAGTATCACATGAGTTTGGAAGATTATGAAAAATTGAAGTGTGGAATGAAACTAGGCACTTTGAATAATGAGTGAATTAGAAAGCCTTCAATTCATATCCCTTAATTTCCTAATTATATCCTTACTAATAAATATTTTAATTTTTAGCGCTCATTCAAATACCATAATGTGACTTGATTAAATTACAACAAATCATAGAGACAACAAAAATTGCTACGAGAATGTTTTGATGAATGATTTGTCAAAGGAATAAAAATTTAAAATTCCTTCTCATTTAAGAAACTAAAATTAACTAAATTAAAAAAAAATAATATGCTAATAAATGTCTTTAATTTTATTATATTTTTTAAATATTTATACAAGGATATATATATTGGAGATTTTATATTTTCTTCCTCTTTTTTCTACCTCTTTTTCTTCCCTTTTCTTTTCCCTCACCAAATCTTCACTCCAAACACACCTTGTGTTTTTGTTTGGATGAAAGTGAATGTAACCAAAACAAAGTAATTAAAAGGAGGTGAAAAGGATTACGTTGTTTGAGAAGAGGCCAATTGTAGAGAAGACAAGTAAATGGAGGTGATTTATTTACCTCCATTCACATATATTAATCAACTTTTTTTCACCTCAATTTAGGAGGGAATGCGTGTGGAAAAAACAAATAAAAAAAAAAAAGTAAAGTGCACGTGTTTTCTCTATTTTGTCTTTAGTATTTTTTATTATTTCTACAAATGTGTATCATAATTAAGTATATTTTTAAAGGGTATAATAATAAATTTAATTATATTCTTAGCTCTACTCTCCATTTTCTCTTCCCATCTTTTTCAATAAATAAAAAAAAATAATGATAATTATAATAATAATGATAATAATTAGCCTCCATTACGTTGCTCCTCATTTACTTTACTTTTTCTTCTTTCCCTTCCCAATCTCCCAAACAAATTCTATAACTACAAATACAAGCTACCTGTGTTTAGGGGTGCTTTGGGGTTGGGGTTGATCTTATTTCTCCTTGATCTCTTAATCTCACACTTCTGACCCGAGTTCAAACTCATAAACCTCATTTCCAACCCTTTAGGCAAATATATTGTTTCCAACCCTTTAGGCAAATATATTGTTGTTCTTGTACGTATAAAAGAAAATACATTTAAGACTTGTAAAATAAAAAAAAAATAAAAATTAAAATAAAGGGTAAAAATATTAATGACCAAGGGGCTAATTATAAGTTGGTCACATGGCCATTGCAGATCATCCACCAAAAAAAAAAAGCTGTTAAAAAAGAATTAAAGTTGTCTGGATTCGGGCTTGAGCTCTGTCGACCCAAGAGCACAAGAGCTCAAGTGGGCGCGTGGCCCTCTCCGACCTCATGGGGCCCCCGCTACGGTTTTGTTTCTCCCCCGTGGGGAAAAAAGGCCTCCTGCTTGGAGAGGGGGAACCAAAGCCCTTATTAGGTACCTCAGTCTCCGACTCCTAACCGATGTGGGACGAAGGAGCGGTATCAACATGGCGCATTCCAACGGATCTTGACATAATTTTTGAAAAAGTTATAATTTTTTAAATTTTGAAAAAAGTGTTACTTTTAAAATTTTTTAAATTTTTTTTAAAAAAGTTGATGCTCCAAACAGAGCTTTGGTTTCTTAAACTCTATTTTATTATTTCTAAAAAAACAAATTGTTCAACTATCTTTTTATTGTGGTAACTCATATTTTTATTAAATACCATAAATATTATTAAAATCGAAAGTAATGCATCTATACAGTACCTTCATATTTTGATTCACCCATAAAAATAAATAAATATAACAAAGCCATTTGTCTTTTCCACAATTTATACTACACATGTAATTGTTGATGGTTAAGAGTTTTGATAAATTTTTTCCCGCCTGAATTGGACTTGTATTATCAATGAGTTATCGTGATTACTTTTTAAATTAGTTGTCTAAAAATATTGAAATTTAATTTTATCCTTGTAAAATATATTTTCACCTTCTTTTTAACCTTGTACATATTTCTTTTCAAATCAAACAACACAACACAAAATCTATCTATTGTTGTATTTAACTTTTTTTTTATTTTTCAATATGCAATGTTCTTTTATATAAAAAAAGAAAATCAAATAAATATGTAAAATAATAATATTAAAATAGTTAATAAAATTTATCATATATATATAATTTGTTTTTCTATAAAATCTAAAATGAAATGAGAACTTCTGACAAAGTGTAAATTAGTACTCCCATCAAAATATTATGCGACGCCAAATATAATTGTAAGGATTATAAGGTTGCACATTTGAAACGATCAAACTGTTAAACTAAATTAAACGAGTAATTTTAGTTTAGTTTATTTTGTTTTTTTAATCAATGATTCAATTACAATTTGTCAAATTAGAAAATCGAACAATTTGGTTAGACTTAACCAAATTAAACTTAATGTAATTTATATATGTTATATAATTTATTAAAGATAAATATATTTTTCAGAAGTAGAAGAACGTAAAAATACTTCATTTGGATGTATGTTACAATTATAGAATTTGATTTGTAAAATAATTAATTTCAATTATTTGTAATTCTTTATTTAAACAATGAAGTCTTTTTTAAATTCAGACGTTATAATCAAAGTTCGTGTTTTCTTACTTTTATTTTAAAGCAAGCATGAATATTTGTATATATCACTTGAGATTATTTAAACAATAAAGTCTTTTCAAAATTCAAACTATGTAATCAAAATGTCTATTTTCTTACTTTTATTTTAAGACAAGCATGAATATTTATTTATTTGTATGCATCACTCGAGATTTATTGCCACAAATAAAAAATAAACGTAATTACCAGTTATACTATATGATACCAGTAATAATTCATATATATAACATTTTAAATAAAATTAGTATTAAATTTCTTATATAGTTAAAACTTTGGACAAAAATTTAAATTAAAAAAATTATGATAAGCAATGGAGTTTAATTTTTTTTTCTAAAACTTTAAACTTTAACAGCTACCACATATATTTTAGTCTCTCTTTAATTAATTTTGATAAGTACTATAAGAGAAAACACAAATTATAGTGTTTTAATTTGAAATATTTAACTTTATAGAAACCATAACTGAGCAAAATATGATGAAATTTAAAATGTCCAAGTCGTTTTGTAATATAAATAGTAATAAAATTTACTAAAATAAGAATTAGGCTAAAAGCCACATGCATAAAAATGAACTCAATCGTTGAATGTAAAAAAAAAAATAATTCTCAACCGTTATATCTTAATTTGTAAGAGGGGCATCTTAAAAAGGTAAATATCTTAATTTGTAAGAGGGGCATCTTAAAAAGGTAAATTACACATAAACTCCTTGAACATTCGGGTAATTACACTTAGGCCCCCTTAATATTTAAAATTTATAGATACATCCATAATTTTGAAAAATTAGTAAGATCTGACCCGTTTTATTAGTTTAAAGCCTAATTTCATTGAAATATTTAGTGGGAGGATAATTTTACCCTAGATTTAATTAATTAATTGCAAACAAAATTCTCTTTCTCTTCTATCCTCTCCACTTACTGAATTTATACACAAATGAGTAAATTAATTAATTAAATATAAATTAATGTATGTATGTATATATACACAAATGAGGGTTGCTGCTAGGGAACCGACCATCGTTATGTGCAGTGACCGACCATCGTGATGTGCAACGTGTTAGGGAACAAGTTCCGCTTCTCCAATGTCTGTCTCGTTAAGAGCTAAAATCTATGGATGTCTGCCCCATTGATTTCAAGATTTGATTCTTGGTCTAGTTTTATTTGTGAAAGTTTGAATTGTAGATGATTTGTTTTGATTTGAAATTACAAATTATTGATTGTGTGGTTGCTTAAAGATAGATATTGATTTTGGCACCATTTGATGCAAAATAAAAAAATACAAATTTTTATAAATACGAATTACAAGATTATGAAAATTAAATTTTTTATTCATTACACAAAATACAAGATATTAACTTTTATAATTTTATACAACCGCAAACATATCATTTATCTATTCCTTACTTTTTACGGTTCGAATTTTTTAATCTTATTTCATCTTTATCATCGAGTCTTCAGGTTCTTAGCGTTAATTAGGGTTTGTCCCTTGGCAGCGATCATCTTGCACTTATGAGAAATTCAATTAAGGTTGTCCATCTACTCTCGATCCCTCACCCCTACCTTGAAATTTCCCTCAGCTTTCTATAAGGGAGAGGTACAAACCAACAATTAAATCATAACGAAAGTAACTTTCTCACTCAACTTGTGCAAACATATAAGGAAACAAAACTATAGAGCAAATTCACAATACAAAATTTTAACGTGGGGAAAAACCTCTCCAATAAAAAAAGTAAAAAATCCCACAAAGACCTAAGTCCTCCCAAATCTTCAATTATCAAACTAATGGGCAATACAATCTATTCTCTCTAGTTTAACAATACTAGAAGCATTCTCCAACATCAAATCTCAAGAATAAAATTCTCGGCAAACACAAAATACAAGAGAATCTCAAGAATAAAATTCTCGGCAAACACAAAATACAAGAGAAGTAAAGAGTGAATCTCACAAAACACAGCAGTTTCATTCTTCTCGAATCTGCCAATTACAGAAGCTCCAAACTCAATCTCCACCGTTCAGATTGAAGATGAATGTGTCTGCAAGCTGCTGTCAAAATTTGAGGCCGATCCAACGGTTGATCGTCTTGCAACTGCTGTTCAAAGTTCGTTGTACAGAAAACCCAAAAACCTGCACTTCCTTGGTTCTTCTCTTGTATGTACGGCTGTTTTTTTTGGTTCTGTTTTCTCTACTGTTTTGTGTCCAATACAACAGAATTCTTTAGCCCTTGGTTGGCCTTAAATGGGCTTTGAATTGGGCTAAGACACTTCAATTGAATTGGGATTAATTAAAGAACAAACCAAGCCCATCACATTTGGGCTAGTCTCCTCCATAGGAGGACAACCCAACACTTTCTCCTTTCAAAGCTTTCAATTTCTCTATCTCTAAAAATCATTGAAGAAAAAAATGGAAGTTCCGAAGACTGACCTGCTTTCCCAATTGAGCTTACTCTCGGGTTTCCAATTTTATACCATGGACGAAGAGCTTCTATAGCAGAAGTTGCAGGGCACCAGCTTCTATAGCAGAAGTTGCACTCTGCAAATTGGAGATATCTCTTCGATTTCTCTTATATATCTTGCTGATGAGTAATAGATTTCATATGTCAATTGAATGAATGTGTTATGTGTCAAATCTATAAAAAGAACTACAGCGCCCAAAAATGCATTATTTTTTATGTTCCGAGCAAAGAACATGGTCGTTAGACATACTTTTATATTGCTAGCCACACCCTCATGGGTCCAGATCCACAATTCCCTAGCATTGAGAGAGGGACCACTACTACAATAAATTTTTTTTTTTTCTTTTGATAATTCAGGGTGTCCGGATCAGCTTGCGCATACCTCGACTAATCCTTGGGGGCCCTGAAGTTAACGACCGGGTAAACCCTCAGGAGATTCGAACTAGTGATCACTGGGGAACAAATCCAAGATCTTACCAGTTGAGTTACCTCAGGGTTACTACTACAATAATTGATAAAGATCACGGTAGGAATTTTATAAAGATCACGGTTTTAAAAAAAACGTGATAAAAATTTGGAAGTTAAATTTTTTATTTCAGTCGAATGAAAAAATTGAGATAAAAAGTTACTTCTGATACTTTTTATCTCTGTTTTGTTAAAACTGTAATTGAAAAAAGCGAAATAAAAAATCAATAATATTTTATATCTCAAGTTTGTTAAAACCGTGACTGAAAAAAACGAGATAAAAGATTAGTAATATTTTCTATCATAATTTTTATTGAAACCGTGATTGAAAAAAAGATATAAAAGATTAATAATACTTTTTATTTTAGTTTTGTTAAAACTGTGATTGAAAAAAGCGAGATAAAAGATCAGTAAAAACATCTCTAGAAAAAATTGAGATAAAAATGTGAGAAAAATCATATCTTAAAAAAAGCAAAATAACAGAATGGGAGATAATATTATTATTTTTTCTTTGTATTTCACT
>JAVXUM010181441.1:0-11211 GCA_035590655.1 Pouteria glomerata
AAACCTCCATTAATGCAATTCAACTCATATTTTTATTCATTTAAAATATAAATTCACATAAAATCCTCAAATTAAAGTTTATGATTGTACTTTTTACAGTACAATCAATCTCCTTCCAAAGCTCAACTCGGATATGCTCCAGAATCTCAGCATGAAATTGTTCCCGCACATTCGATCAGAATATGTCCAAACGCTCGGCGAGGAGTCGCTTAATCTCTGCCTCTGCGCGTCTCTGCGATGCCACACCGAATGCTGCTTCAGCCGCTTGCCGAACCACAGACCGATGTATGTCAGAGCCCATACCGTGCGTGTAGCCATGTCCATCCCGACCCACGACCTCTACATAAATCCTATTCGGACCTCCAATAAGTCACGCTCTACATCTGGAAGCTCTGCTAGACATGTCTGGATGCCCTTGATGATGGCCCAAACATCAGGGTGAGTGGGGTTGTGTATCATCTCAAATACGCGTACTCGATCGGTGGGAATCCCTTGTGCCCAGATCTGCATGAAAGGTGAATTATGTTAGCTACGAAAAATATTTAATAAACTAACTAATACGAGAAAAATAAATATAAGTTTCAATTAACAATTACACAAATGTATACCTTATGGAGTATATCTTGAATGTGCATCCCTCGGTAATGTGTGATGTGCCAAGGTTACCCCGGTTTGCTGAGTTTACTCATGAAGATCTGTTATCATAAAAAACAGGAAGTGAATAAATTATAGACTTTCAACAATTATACCTGCGCTGAGTCATTCGACCAATACACTACGAGGTCGGGCCACTGTTCTGGAACCACGCACGGAGGACATCATTATAGGATGTCTGGGGATCCCTCAAAAGGAGTAAAATATTTCTTCTTCATGATACACTTGTGATCCTTCCAAATTTTATGACACTTGGCCATACAGACAGACTGAAACTTCCAGGGACAGTCAATGATATTATCTTAATCAAAAATTTTGTGTTATATATTAGTGACAATAGGGCATAACAATATTTTTAATGGAAATGTGTTAACGTTACTCAGCATGACCTTCTGGCATATACGGTCCAATGTTTCGACCGGCACAGCTGCCCAATCCATGATAGACAATGGCATGAGAAGTTCATCATGGACTATCACACCCAGCTGCCTAATGAAGCGGCCACCTAATTTCCTTATAAGGTGATGGTAGCTACTGAACTCAACTTAACGAGGCTGACCACTACCCCAACCCTGTAAGGGGGTGATGGGACCTCTCATAGCCCGAGAGGCTATTATGGTACTCGTAGACCCTAGTAAGTGTCCAAAACCCAATATGTTATTAATTTCAACTAAATGTAAAACTAACCAATGTGATATGTCATTTGTATAGGCAAAACGTATACCTGATGGAATCACTGCACCAAGCCGCTCTCTGGGAGACTAAGTGACATCCAGGGTAGAGGCAGCAAATGTGATGGATAGCTCAGGAGGCAGCAATGTGGACTTAAAAG
Source organism: Pouteria glomerata (assembly GCA_035590655.1). NCBI lineage: Eukaryota > Viridiplantae > Streptophyta > Magnoliopsida > Ericales > Sapotaceae > Pouteria > Pouteria glomerata. The sequence goes on from JAVXUM010181441.1 coordinate 1,487, forward strand.
CTGTAGTCGGGGGTCGTGCCCGTCGAATGGGCAATGCCTCTCAATGTGCATGACGTCCAAGTTATGCATTACCAAGTTGTCCTTCCAATAGGGTAGCTCAAATAATATGCTTTTTTCTTCCAACTATGGGTACGAGACTAGTTGATCTAGGTAGCTGTCTCCTCAAGTCGGTTGGCTTGTAAAAAGTTAGTGCACCCTCTTTATCAAGTTGGGCTAACATTTCATTACCGATTAATCTCTTCAGGTCTGGACCAAATTCACAGTGACCATCGAAGGCAGTTTTGTTCCTCTTGAACCGATGTGTGTTGAGCAGGAATCGCCTGTGACCTATATACGCAAACTTCTTACTGTGACACAACCACTGTGAATGCATGCTCTTATTGCAAGGAGGACAAGAAAACTTCTCCTTCGTACATCAGCTAGATAAGTTGGCATAAGCTAGGAAATCGTTAATCATCTACAACAAGCATGCACGAAGGTTTAACATTTCATTAGATGTAGCATCAAAAGTCATTACACCTTCAGTCCATAATTCCTGTAACTCTTCAATCAACGGTCGCAAGTAGACATCGATCTTGTCTCCGGGTCCTTTCGGCTCATCAATTAGAGTTAATAAAATTAGAAATGGTTGTTTCATGTAGAGCCACAGTGGTAGATTGTAAGGAAAAATGACAATTGACCATGTACTATGTGCTATTATCATCACTCTAAAAGGATTTACCCCGTCCGCTGCTAAAGTTAGCCGAACATTCCGACTGTCAAAGGCAAAGTCCAAATGCTGTTGATCGAAATCTTTCCAGGCTAGAGAGTCAGATGGATGCGTCATTTTACTATTATCATGAGTATTCTCTGCATGCCATCTCATTAAGTTTGCTGTCTTAGATGATATGAACAACTTCTTACACTTGGGCTTTAGAGGGAAATATTAGACTTGTTTTGCAATGACTGATTTTGTACTCTTTCTCCACCGCCTATGGTTACTCTGGGCTACAGTGCTTTGCTTCCATCTAGAAGTATCACATACAAGGTATTTGTCATGGGTTGCATGCTCATTTCGGTATAACATACAACTATTTGGGCACGTATCCCATGTCTCATACGTGAAGCCCAAATCTTCAGTTAACTTACAAGTTTGATAGTAGGACTCACAGACCTTGGCACCAGCTGGCAACACCTTTCTGAACAACTCTAATAACATGTCGAATGAGCTATTGGACCACTGATTAAGAACTTTCAGGTGCAACAACTCAACTATGAAAAATAGTTGAGTGTAATATTGGCATCCGAGATATAACTCGATATTTGCATCATCTAAAATGCTAAAAAACCTTGATGCATCTTCATTGGCACCGAACCTCAGAGTATTGGCACCTGCTTCATCTGCCGCAGTACTTCATTCTGGTTCAGGTATCCCAGCCATGATATCCTGCATCATTTCCAATATCTGATCACCAGGCACCACATCTTCATATAGATGTACTCTTTTCGGAATGTGTCGCAATGAAATGTAGGCCTTCCCATACTTTGTCCAATTTTTGTATGTCTTTAAGAACTTGTGCGTCAACAGATGGTCTCTTACCACATCTTGGGAGAAATGATATTGATTAATACACTTTCTACATGGGCAATTGATGGATTGCTGAACAGTCAAATGGTGCGTGTATGCAATGAAGTCCTCAATCCCTTAGACATATCGAGAGGATAACCTATTTGGCAAGTCAATCCAGCTCTTGTCCATCCTACCAAAACCTACGTGCACGAACGTACTAAAAAGGTGAATGATATATCATTCAGTAATTTACCAGTTGACACCTACATGTATGCTTGTTTAGAAAAAAAACCTAAATGCCCGTCACTATAAGGTAGTTGGTCCTATCCTATTCGAGAATGCACAATCCACCTCCTACTCAACGCAACATTTGTTCGTTCTATTGTTAGACGAAATTTCGGTAGTATCTCCGCATAGTTCTCCAAGCACATGACATAAAAACGGTGTTTCACACATTTATGTTTGTACCTAGAGAACAACGAGAGTAGCTACATGAAACCTCGCCTAACATAGAACTAACATAGTCAGCATTGAATACAAGATGGATAATTGCATTTCCAAACTATCTGAAACTAGACAATTCAAGAATTGTATATGTCAATTTGTGCATCCATGTAGCGACACACGAATCAGGCAATAAAAAACCGACGTTGTTGCACCAAAGATGACCAAATCGGTAGTCATGATACGATTCTCAAATGGGTCTAAGTTTATTTAAAAAAATGAATGATGCATATATTTAAAAAAAAAAGATGTACGATTCAAATTGCAACAAAGATGTTTGTTATGCTGAGTCATTATTTTTACTCAAACCAGTTGATCATGTATGACAAGCAAAACACATGGCAAGAGAGAAAGAGTTGGTGAAAAGAAAGGCTAAGCATCACAGTAATTACCTTCTTTGGTATTTTTACTTTATCAATTTAGGATTATTTATCCCGTATCTTTTATTTTTTAAAGATGTCTCTTTAAAGCTTGATTTAATTTAAAAAAGTTAAATTTTTATTTCGTATACTATTTTTTGTTTTGTATGATTTTTATATTAAAATTTATTTTTTAAATTATACTTTGTAGATGTATTATTATCGTTCCTAAACCCTAAAACTTGACTAAAATACTTAGTATATTTAGTTCCTAAACAAATAATAAATTAAGCATATTTAGTTCAGCATAAATTAACAATTAACAATTATGAAATAAACAATTAGCAACTAAGACGGAAATAATTAATGGCCATTAACTGATTGATTAATTAAATAAAATGAATTCACTAACATATGAAATAAACAAAATACAAAATCTTATAACCATTAAAAGATAGTCCTATACAATGATGTGACTCTTTGACCCTTTTTTTTTTTTTATTTTTTTTGGGAAAAAAATTGCTTTATGTCATTCAATGTATGATATCCTTAGAATGGACTGATAAATATTCTATGTCAAACATGAAAGAATGTCTGAGACCTTACAAAGGAGAAGGGAAAAGAATGATAATTTTTTATTATTTCTTCTCACTTCTTTTTTTTAAACATCAAATAATAACAAACAAAGGGGTGGGAGTTTAGTAATACTGTTATTTTTATATTTATAACAACTAATTAATTTTTTGTTTTCCTTTTTAATTAGTTTTCTGAAATGAAAACTTAATGTAGTTTTGTGTATGATTAATATATTTTATTTTAACAAAATAATGATTTTATGAAATAATTAAAAAATTAATTAATTTTAATAAAATATATTTCCTATTAATTTAATTAGTTATATTAATTGAATCACATTCTATTTATTAAAGTATTTATTAAAAATGATTTAATTCAATAAATATAAAATATATTAAATTATAATTTAATTATATTATTTACTAGAATATTAAATAAAATGTAATTATATCATTTAATTTAGTAAATATAAAATATATTAATTATAATTAAGCCATGTTATTTATTAAAAAACTATATGTTCGGTTAAATTGTAGGTTTTATTAAATTTTATATGCAAATTTTACATAATTCACGAAACTTTGCTCAAAACTTTATTTCAGGACCTTTTTTTTTTAAGTAGTTCCCTAGTTCAAACTTTTTATTAGATTTTTATTTGGTTCAAACTTTTAAAAATTCTCAAACTCAATTCACATCTCAGCACATTTGATATCTACTTATACAGAGTTAATTTAAGTATGTATAATAATTTAATTACTCGAACTCAAGTCCAAAACTTGACAAATTCAACTTGAACATGATTTCAAACTCAGTAAAATTTTTTGCCAAAACTCAAAACAATCAACTACTTAACTCATGGATCATCTACAACCAAACGACCTATCTGGCTCTTTTGCAGCCGTGGTTGTGCTTGGACAACAAATGCGTAAAAGGAAAATTAAAGAAATTAATAGGAACTCGAAGAGAGAGAGAGAGAGAGAGAGTACGTACTGAGCCAGTTGACCGAAGGAAGCTGCTGCAAGACTCCGCCAGCAAGAGTCAGACGAACAGCAACCGGCGTAATGGGGAGAAAGACAGAGCTGGTAGCAGAGAGAGATTGTTCCGACAAGAGAGAGCAAGCTTGGGAGCTATAGCTAACAACGGCGATGGAGGTTTTCGCTTCGGCGAGGTTTCATTAGGCAACAACTCCGGCGACGCAACGACTCTAGTGAGGAAGACTCGGATTGAGCCAGAAATTGAGAGAAATTGAGAGAGAAAGTGAAAAAAGTGAGAAAACCAGATAGTGAACCCGGGAGGGAAATAAGGAGGCAGGAATTAATAGGTTTTGCCGACCGCCTTGTAGCTATCGAAATAGGCTCTTGGGCAGCCGGCGTTCATACCTTTGTCGACCGTTACTAAGCGACTGAGCGTACTCCTGGCTTTTATTGCTCTAATTTCTGGTAGTGTTCAATCACTCTCCTGTTCTAATAAGGCAGTTATGTTAAAATGAGGTAGCTTTTCATGTCCCTTCTTACGTTCCAAACTATAACTCCAAGCTCCTTGCAGAAACTTGGATGAATTGAGAGATAAAATTAAATTGTTAAAATATGGTGAAGGTACTTCCAATACAATTTCTAGCAATCCGATATTGAATGCTTAAGCTACAGCCAAGGAGGACGTGATTGTCTGTTTAAAAAATTCATTCAGTAATAATGCGATTCCTACTTCTTAAATCTTGGTGAGCCATCAAGAATCCATTCTAACAAATATAGCTGCTCCTATTTACTAGGTACAAACTTCCAAAACTATTGCCAAGCAAATATGGGCATTCAATTCCCAGCAGGAAATTAAGAGTTCAACTAGTCTTCCAGGAAACTATGCTAGCTTGCAGCCATCTAAGGTGCATGATAAGTTCTCTAACTTTGCTTTAGCTGATCTTAGCTCCCCACTGCACAGTCCTTTGACACATGGCCAAACTAATGGCAGGCTAACTCATGGAATACCACATGGCAGACAAGTTTCAAATTTACACATGGTGCCTATGGCTACTACCCAATGCAAACTAATTTTTTGTCAATCACTCTGGAATGTTCTTTACCACCCAAAACCAATAGGCCTACTAACATGACTCCCTCTAAGATAGCTCCTAATAGTAGCCTACTTATTATCAAGCTATAAGCCTACTAGCTTTTAAGCCTAGCTGCATACAACCCAATGACACAAATAATTTTAATTGGCTCAATTCTCTTCCTATGCCTTCTAGTCCTCCTAGGTTAAATAATATCCCTCCTCCCAACTAGAGTGCTCCTATTTCCTTTCTTATAGAAACTGCTAGTAACACTTGGGCCAATCTCTTCAATGCTAATCGCATAAAAAGTAATAGGGTATAGCTAGAATTTATCTAGGGCCTTTCTCATAATGATGTTAATGCCAATGTTACATTTTCTCTGGAGGATATCAAGGATGAACTTGACAGATGGAAAAATGCATTGATTGGATATGTTATTAAAGCAAAACCACCATTTAAGCTTATGAAGCAATTTATTAAAAAAAAATAGAAATCTTTTGGTAATGTTGATTTGTTCATATTGACAAATGGCATGTTCATATTTAACTTTCAAGATGATGATACAAAGTTGAAAATCTTAGAAATAAGGCCATTGAGCTATTATGACAAGCCATTAATTCTCAAGCTGTGGTCTCCTAAATGCTCTTATGAAAAGGATGAACTCGGTTTAATTCCAGTTTGGACAAGGTTTCCACACCTAAAGCTCCACTTCTGGTCTACAAAGGCCTTAAGCAAACTCTCAATCATTATAGGAAATGCTTTCTTCATAGATCGTATGACAGCCACCAAGTAAAGGTTAGCTTATGCAAGGGTATGTATGGAGATTACACCTGAGTCTACTCTTCCACAATGCATTCAAGTGATCATAAAGGGAGTTCTTACATGCAACATGTTAAGTATGAATGGATACTAAGCTATGTAATATTTGTAAAAGCTTCAGCCATACCACTTCCCAGTGTCCGAAAATCATAAGGCAGAATGGAGACCAAAAGCTTCACAAGATCATGCCAAATCTGATGAAACTCTGTCTTTGAATGTAAGTTCACATTCTACTGCATGCAATGAAATCATCTTATGTAATCAATTTAATGTCCTTGAGGAGTCCTCAATACAAAGCAGGAATGAATAACTGGTCCCATTACCTATTGTTTATTCTGTAACCCTATCTTTGATAGCTATACAAGTAAATTCTTTGACGGTAACACATGAATTTACCCTGTTAATCATGAACTAACACTTAATGAACAAAATGCTAATGACAATTTGGTATCTCATCCTATTATAGTTGATAACAACATAGATTATTATAATGCTGAAACTATCACAAAACCCTCAAGTTACTTAAGGAAAATTGATCAATTAGATGCGCCAAAACCTATTGTTAGTTCCTGTAAGAAACTCGCCCTTGTTGCTGAGTATTCAGAAATCACTCCCATTTCTATAAATGAAGAGGCTAGTGATATTGGTGATAGTAATTTTGAATTCACTATTCCAAAGAGCCAAAAGTAGAAAAAAGAGAAACCTCCTAAGAATAAGGCTGATTTGGCCAAGTCCCTTCATTTTTCTAAACCTTCTATATGAATTTTGCCTCGTTGAATATTAGGGGTTTGAATCACCCCTTAAAGCATGCCAAAGTTAGAAAACTTATTAATAATTTGTCTCTTAGCATTATATGTCTCCTTGAAACATAAGGGGGAGCATAATATCTTCCATGTTTGCAAAGCCATCAAGCTAACTTTTTGTTAATACGGCAATCGTACATCATCTAATACTGTTAGAATACTACTTTTGTGGGATTTTTCCATTGTGAATATAAGTATCATCTATAGCTCTAGTCAAGCTATATTTTGTAGCATCACTCATCTAACTCTCTCTATAGCATTTTTTGTTACTTTTTTTCTATACTTCAAATAATAAGAATACAAGAGAAGACCTCTGGAATGAATTAAATCACAACAGTACTATGGTTGATAATTTCTCTCTATGAGTGTTTCTTAGTGACTTCAATGTTGTGAAGAATGAGCATAAGAAAAAAAGTAGCAATCAAATTGACAAAAAAGCAGCCCAAGACTTTAATAATTGTCTTAAACATAGTGAAGTTATTGACTTGAGATATTCTGGATGCCTCTTGACTTGGTGTAACAACCAAGATGATGGTTTCAGAATTTACAGCAAGGTTGATAGAGCTTTTGTGAATGAAGCATGGTTAAGCAAATTCACTGAATCTGAGGCTTATTTTTCCACAACTTTTATCTCTGATCACTTACCAACCACTGTAAGTACCAGGCCTAATGCTAAATTTGGAAGAAAGCCTTTCAAATTCTTCAATTTTTGGGCTAAGTATAAGGACTTCACTAGAATTGTTGATGGGGTATGGTCTAAACCTTACTTTGGCACTTTTATGTTTATTTTATTTAATAAACTTTAGGCTATTAAAATTGGAACTTAAAGCATTCAACACAAAGCATTATGGCAGCCTCACTTGCAAAGTTGTCAAAGTAAAAAATCACTTAGAGGCCATACAAAAAAAAAAAAAAAGAAAGTGGTTAAAGGTTATTAATGTAAAAAACAAAATATAAGTACTGTACTAAAAAAATGGTACACTAAAAAAAGTCTTCACCAAACTTATAAGTTTACCAGTTTTCTGGCCCTCTTTCCAGACTCTCTCTCTCTGTGGATACGTTATCCTTTTGGTTTTTCATCCAAACTAAATCTCACCACATTTATTGTTTCTCCTTTCCCACCCTTTCTTCTTCAACCCACACTAATCTCCTCCTCACTCTCTTGGAACCTATATCACCATTCCTTACCCCTACCCCACCCAAACCTCACACTGCCAGATTATCTCTCATCCCAATGGAAAATAGAGAAAAAAAGCTAGAACTAATCTTAGAGCTTAGTGATGAAGAAGATGACTCTCCTATTGATCACAATTTACTACAGGGGTAAAGTTTTCTTTTCAAAAACCATAAAGAGGAAAAGCATCAACAATATTCTTACAGCAGCATAGAAAACTAAAGATGGTTTTGATATCTCCGGCATGGGCAGAAATATATTCGGCTTTACTTTCAGAAATGAACTTGATGTTCAAAAAATAATAGAACAAAGCCCTTGGTCCATCATGGTGGCCTCCTGATCCTTAAGAAATGGTAAACCCACTTAATAATATATGAGCTCAATTTTTCGACATATCCATTTTGGATCCAAGTCCATGGTCTCCCATGAAGTCACATGAACAATAAAAGTGGCCTAAGGATTTCTGCCTCCATAGATGAATTACTAAAGCTTGACACAATGGATCCAAAAAATGGTTCTCTCTCATCGTATATTAGACTCAGAGCTCTCCTTAAAATAAATGAACCCCTTAAAAAAAACTTTGCACTTAAGAGAACTAGAATGGAAGATACTTGGAATAAGTTCAAATACGAGAGGCTAGCTAACTTTGGCTATAATTGTGGTATAATTGGACATAATTATGTTAAATGTAAAAAACTATCTTATAGCAAAAACCCTCTTTGGCCATATGGTCCTGAGTTGAAAGCTACTAGCGCTAGACTGAATCTATTCTTTCCTACCAATTAGCCTCAGAATGGAGAAGACAATGATCAGAGACCAACAATGCAGATGGCGAGTGACCTATACCCCCAGCACCAGATGGCGCATGAACTGGAAGATGTTAAGGCACACACAACAAACATAAGAGACAAAACCTCCGAATGGCATAACAGTAAGGTTGAATCTCACCAAAACACATGTCAAACAACTAATTGGCCACTATCCAAACAACAAAAAAGAGTATTGCTCCACTCAATAGCAAAAGGCTACTTCAGCAAATTTTGCAGCACCTGAAGGACATCTAGCTAGTAATTTCTCCCCTAAAACTTATACATATATACCTCTATCAAACACCTTACTTATTCCCAGCCCATCCTGCTTTGTCATTAATCCTCTAAATAGCCCAACTACTATAAACCTAAACAACCCCTTTTCAAAATAGACCTAAATCTTATCTCAACCCAACTATCATCTCAATAGAACACCCAAACCAAACTACACACCTAAAACTTGATACATTCGAATACTCATTAAATACCAACAAGCCTCTTTCTGCAAAATCTGGCTACTCAAAAGTTTAAATTGAGGTGGTTTTCAATAAACTCCTTAGTTTAAAAAGGAAATCTTCCTTAGAGCCTGAGCAAAAACCTAACTATATTAGATTGAAAACTAACTCAAGAGCCATTGTAAATCCAACTCAAAACAGCTACTGGAGAAACACAAATCCTTCAGGCATAAGGGAAACCACCCCTACTAAGCAATTCAACAATCCTGCCAACAAAAAAGTCCTCAAGACAGCAAAAAGACTCTGTAGCAAAGCTCAACCAAACATAGAAAATGCTAATCACAGACATGCAAAGAACATAGATAATTTAAAAACAAATGCTTCTCGCCAACCTGACAATGAGATATTCTTTGTTACCAGCAATGACTCAATCATAGAGTTACTACCTGAGCCTCCCAATAATGCAAGGGTGGTGGTGGCTACCCTGAATAGCCATACCACCCATGTCACGCCCCGGGTCCGGGAACCCAAGGAGTGAGTGTAAGCATGCATATCATGAAACCCAAATCACCAGATCAGAGCTAACGCACCAGTCACGTAGTGGACCCACAAAACAAAACTGCTATATAA
>JAVXUM010181456.1:0-11210 GCA_035590655.1 Pouteria glomerata
TGTTATAATAAAATTTATGAAATCTAATTTAAGTTATATAAAGTGATAAATAAAATTATTTGAGTGAGATATAGAAAAAAGTAATAATATTGTCTCTCATTCTTTTATTTTACTTATTTTAAGATATGATTTTTCTCACATTTTTATCTCAGTTTTTTTAGAGATAGTTTTTATTGATCTTTTCTCTCACTTTTTTCAATCACAATTCTAACAAAACTAAGAGAGAAAGTATTACTATTCTTTTATCTCGCTTTTTTTAATCACGGTTTTAACAAAACTGAGATAGAAAGTATTACTGATATTTTATCTCTTTTTTTTTAATCACGATTTTAACAAAACTGAGATAGAAAGTATTACTGATATTTTATCTCTTTTTTTTTAATCACGATTTTAATAAAACTGAGATAGAAAGTATTACTGATCTTTTATCTTGCTTTTTTCAATCATAACTTTAACAAAACTGAGATAGAAGTATTAAAAGTAACTTTTGATCTCAGTTTTTTCATTTGACTAAGATAAAAAATTTAACTTACAAATTTTTATCACGTTTTCTAAAACTGTGATCTTTATAAAATTCTTAGTGTGATCTTTATCAAGTATTGTAGTAGTGTATTTTTAGTTCGGCTTCAGTTTTGGTTTAAATTGAGTATCTACTAATCCGAGAATCAAACCAAAAATATTTATTTGTTAATTTTTTAATTCAAAAACAAAAAATGATATAAACTCAAACTAACCTACGCTAAAGTAATTGTGTTAGTTCAGTCTTTAGATTATTTGATTTTTTTTTTTTTCACCACAACGGATCACTAAGCTCTGACTGGAAACGACTCAAGAGATAATAAGTGAAGATTAACATATTAATTAAAAAATAAGTAAATAAAAATAATTTCTTTAGTTGCACATGACCAAGTTTAGAAATTTGGGAGCCTTTGCGAAACCTAGCCTATTCGGTGTAGAATTTTAAGTAAAATAAAAAAAAATAATAATTAATGTATTAAATCTGGAATAATTATGACATTTATCAGATAAAGTTAAAAAACGAAATTCAAAAAGTCTTTTCTCTATATCCATATGACATAATTATAAATAAAATTAGAAAATTAATAATTAATGTATTAAATATGAAATAATTTTGACATGTATCGTTAGCGTCAAAGTGGGAAGTTCAAAAAAAGCCTTTTTTTGATAGAATTTTAAATAAAATTCAAAAATAATAATTAATATTTTAAATATGAGATATAATATATATAAGTAAAATTAAAGTAAGAAGATCAAAATATTTTACTTGCGTTAGTCAGATCGAATTTTATATAAAATTAATAAAAATAATAATATTAAACATATGACGTGTAGACAGAATTAAAGTAAGAAATTCAAAAAGGCTAAGAATTATAGAAAAAGTAAGAAGTTTTATAAATTTATTAAATTTTGATTGATTTAAAATATTATTTTTTCTTTTTGTGGGGACATAGCCAACCGTCACAATAGTCTAGGGATTACCACATCTTTGATTTTTGTATATTTTTTCAAAATATTGCAAAATGATCAGCAATCTAACGAATATTGGCTCCATTCATATTAAAAAAAAAAAAAAAAGAACGAAACAAAACAAACAAACACTCTCCTTCTCTGCCCTAGTTTGAGGAATTCCTTCGAGCAGGTAATTAACTGGAGATGTTCTCTTAAGCTTGGGTCTGGGATGAAAAAAATTAGTTTATTTTTTTATAGCGCGTTATTAATTAATTATTGAAAAAATAAAAATAAATTTAACAACCATTTTAATGATTTGCAAACATTAAAAAAGGTAATAAACATTATGAAACAAACGTTTTTTAACTTTAAATTTGAACTTAAATTCTGAACAAATCATAAAAAATATTTGAATTTGACTCACTTAGGTCAAACGGGATATGACACATAAGAGGAATGTGACAAACGTTAGAAGTTTGGTGGATATAACTTTACAATTATGTTCATTACCTTAACTTTACAAACGTTAATTAGCACGCTCAGGTTATTAAAGTTGGCGGTTTGCATGGATCACAACATGTGATTAACGTGCGGAACTCAACGATGGAGAGGAAGGAGATAGAATTTAGGGTCCCATAAACTTGGGTTACATTGGACTTTTTTTCTTTTTTTTTTTGACGAACGACACCTTAACACTACTGAAACCAGGTGGATGCAAGTTCTTCATCAACTTGTTATATACGTGCATAATATACATATTGCTGAATAAAACATGTATACAGTAACATTATTCGTATATATATTATGTATAAAATGAAATATGCTAATATTGATACATTACTTTCTAAGTTTATCTAAATTTATACTATGATAATAAAATAAGATTTTTTACATTCTGGACGATTTGTATGGTTCCTACTCAAAGTTTAATTTTAATATTTTTTAACTTATAATCATTTCATATTAAATATTACACATTTTATTTAGATATGGTAACCGTTATTAACATAAAATATATTCCTATAATTCTTCATCCTCGTTTTCGTTTTACCCACAAATCCTACCTTACCGTTGAAGACAAACAAATTTATGATACTCAAATTCTAGTCGTGTGATGCAACTTAAACAATTGTTTTATCTCCCTCGTCCACGCCTCTAATTAATAAATTTGGACCTGTAATTGATACGAAATCCTAACGTTATTTCCAAGAATTACATATATTTTTTAAAACAAAAAAATATATATATATTTTTTGGGACACAGTTAAAGGACATACATGGAGAAAAAGTGGGGACGATTATATAATATTTATATATTTTATATTATTTTTTTATTTAATTCGGATTGAATTATTTTCAGTTTGAGTTAAGTTTTGATTTGTTCATTTTAAAATTTAAAACAAAAGAAAAATGATATAAACTTGAACAAATCCAAATTAAAATGATCGGATTAATTTAATTTTTGAATTCTTCGGTTTTGTTTTTTAGCACCCTTAGGGATCATTTAACTTTGATTGGGATTTTGAGAGAAACAACTCAGGAGACGATAAATGAAGATTGACAAATCAAAAAAAAAAAAAAAAAAAAAATAATTTCTTTAGTTGCATCTAGTTGGTAAACATGTAGAGGTACGTACAAATGTATAATCTGTGGTCTTTGGTTGCTTGCCCGACTGGGCTAAATTTGCTGTTTTGAAACAGCAAATTCAAACCCCATAATTCACTCTCTCAAACACCAAATTCAGATTGGTAAAATTTGCTGAATTTAAATTGGGCTAACCTAACAATTTTAAATGAGCTAGTTAAATTTGGTCTTTTAAATAGCTTTTTTAACATGGGGGATCTAAAGAATGTATAGACTTATATAAGTCTCTTTCATCGATTAAACTTTTGACTTGGTCTATTAAGTCCCGTAAATGTTCAAAAAAAAAAAATTTCAATTGCGTACGTTCAGTGCGGACTCCCTCTATTGGCTGACTTTGTTAGTTTAGGCCTCAGCCCAAAGAGTTAAATCAATAGGCATCCCACATCGGAATGCTAAGTTGTGATATATAAGTCTCTCATATCGACCAAAATTTTGACTGTTGAGTTTGATAAATATTTAAAAAAATAACGTTTTTAGCAATGCTAAGTTTAGAAATTTAAGAGCATTAGACGGAACCTTTAAAGGAAGCCTAGCCTATTTAGTGTGGAATATTAAATAAAATTAAAAAATAGTAATTAATACATTAAATATGAGATAATTATGAAATATATGAAGTTCAAAAATCTTTTCTAGGTATTCATAATATAAAATTTTAAATAAAATTAAAACATAATAATTAATGCATTAAATTTGAGATAATTTCGGCGTATCTAAATTATTAGGAAGTTTAAAAATTCTTTTTTTGGATATAATTTTAAATAAAATTCAAAAAATAATAATTAATATTCTCAATATGAGATAATTATGACATATATAAATAGAGTTAAAGTAAGAAGTTTAAAATATTTTATTCGTGTCAATCAAATATAATTTTATATAAAATTAAAAAATAATAATTAATACATTAAATATGAAATAATTACAACATGTATAGATATAAAGTTAAAGTGAAAAGTTCAAAAAGTTTGTGAATTAGAGAAAAAGTAGAAAGTTTTATAAAGTTATTAAATTTTGATTTATTTAAAATATTATTTAATATTTTCATTATTAATAAAATTTTTAAAGATTTTAGGCCCTTCTATTTTTGTACGGCCAAAGCAGATCCCCGTACTAGTCTAGGAATTGCTACAGCTCTGATTTTTATATTAACAGTATTTATATTAATAGTATTTTTGTATTGGAGAAGAAAAAAATTAACTTTTTAATAACTAATTTTTTTATTTTTTTGTTAATTTGACATTTTTAACTTTCAAATTAAAAAAATTAAAAATATAATAGAGTAAATATGATAATTTAGAAAAAAACCAAAATAATAAGTAACTAATTGTAATTGTTAAACTCACACTTAAAAAAAAAAAAAGATAACTTTTTAACTTTTTATTAATTTGATATTTTTATCTTTCAAAGTTTAAAAATAATTTAAAATGTGAAAAAGTAAATTTAATTATTTTAAAAAAATCAAAAAATAATAATTAATAACTTTAATTATCTACTATTTTTATCCAACGGTACCTAAATGTCAAACTTTGAAGTTTCGAAGCACTGGATAAAAACTGACACGCTAGTGCCTTTGGCCAGCCAAATTCGGTTAGAAATGGAAATGAATCGAATTATTCGAGCTCAGTTCAAAAAAAAACTCGACTCGAACTCGATTCGTGAGTAAAACGAGCTTAAATTGAGCTTGGCTTGTGATTCGTTTAAATTCGAGCTCGAGCATGAGCTCGAGCTCGAGCTCAATAAAGCTCGGCTCAAAAGCTCACAAGTAGGTATAATAAAATAATATATATTTTTAATAATATTTTTATTATATTTTTTAATAATATTTTATTTATTATATTTTAAATTAAAACGATATCATTTTGGTTTAATTGAACTATTTGCAAGCCGAGCTCGAGGTTAAATTCTTTTTTATTGATTCAGAAAGCTCGAGCCGGACTCAAACAAGTTAAAACTTAGCTCGTTTCCACCCCTAGGTCCAGTGATTGCAACACAACCTTGAAAACAAGAAAATATACTTCCATTATATATAAGTAATATGTGTTTTATTCTTCAATAAATAACTGAAATATTTTACATTTATAATTTTTTTTGTCTCATATTATTAAAATACAACAACTTCATCTTTTTTTTTACCTATAAGATCATTAGAATTATGGTATGTAATCTTAATAAATAATAAATGTAAAAATTTATGGATTCTGTAAAGAGACCCACTTTTTGAATTTTGAAAAGGTATTCACTTGCTCATAAATTTTAAAAAATGATTCACTTACTTAAAAATTTAATATGATTGTTAAATTTATATATTTCAATTATATTTGTGATTAAATTAAAAATACAGATAAAAATAGAATTGAATTAGAAAACACAAATAAAAAAAATATAAATAATAATTAAATTATTTTTCTTATAATAACAACTTTAATATCTTTAAAATTTAAAAGTACAAAAAAAATCAAATATTATTTAAGTTCGGGAATAGTTATTTTTTAAAATTTTAATTTTAAATTTAAATTAGTCACATTTACTATATTTGTTTTATTTCATAAAACACATGTGATTAATAATAATATTTTTTATTTGAGTTATTTTTATAAAACTAATTAAAAATTTATTATCAAATCCTATATGTCACTCTCTATATTCATTATTCTATTCTTTTCTAAATATTTGAATAAAATTAATCTTTAGGTAATAATTTTCTGTTCTAAATTCTAATTTTAAATTTAAATTAAAAAAGTTGACTATATTTTTTTTATAAAGCATAACGAATGATTAATAATAATATTTTTAAGTTAAGTTATTTTATAAAATTAAGAAAAAATTATCACTAAATTTTATGTGGCACTCTTCATATTCACCATTTTTTTTTTATTTTTACAAATTTTTGAGTCAAATATAATTTTCTTTTTTTAATTCCCCTCAAACTCTTGTCTAGTCTTTGGGTTACTTTACATTCTAATAGGATATTGAGTTAAACTTAATAATGATATATAAAGAGTTACACTGAGAAAAATAAAGAAAAATAAAAATTTTACTTCCTGATATTAATGATAATTCTTTGATCTTTGATTGAATCACAAATGTGACGGTGATACTGAATTTTGAGTTTGTATTAGATGGTTAGTCAATAACTTTCAAATTGTGTTTTAGTTTTTCTGAAAGAAAAAATATAACGAAAATGTAATTTATTTTGTATTTTTAAAAAAGAAAAATGTGTTAATATATTTTAATTTTAAATTTTAAATGCGTGTATTAATTTTAGTTGAGAAGTGCCGTAAGTACGAATTATTCGTCAATAATATGTAAAGGATAATCCATTTTTGTGTATTTATCATTGTGAATATGTATAGAAATTTTATTTCACAAAATACATTTTAATTCGTATTAATTTTTTACTTTTTTTTTTAATTTGGCAAATACGGGTAAAATAGAAAAAGTAAATATTAAAGAAAATAAATATTAAAGAAGGAGAAGAAGGGTCATGAGGTGATTGAAAAATGGTAGAAGAAAAAGAGGATCGGATTAAATGTTAAAACCAAATAGAAGACAGAGGGGTAGAGTAAAAGAAGTTATGCTACAACTATTACTTATATATATATATATTGGTGAATAATTCGTATTTATGACATTTCTCAATTAAAATTAAACACATAATAATTGTAAACAAAACTATTCTTCCCAAAGTCAACAACTGAAAAAAAAAAAAAAAAGCAATGTAATAATTATAATAATAATATTCAAATTAGCAAGGGAAACAATTATTTTCAGCACATTTATACCTATATCAACTACTTACAACATGTTTCAGATTGCTTAATTTTGAGAAACATTACTAGCAAAAAATAAGATGCTCCTTAAAGGAAACTCGCCAAAATGCTTTCCCACATGAATCTATTTAATTAGCGACATGTGTATGTGCTTCCTCAATTAACTCAAAACTTTCTCAGAATATTTTAACGTTGGTGTTCGATCTTTTCTCAATAGCCGAAAATTTTGGACGAGTGTTCCAACAGTGTTCCTAAAGCGCTGGGAGCAAACTTCCTCGCAAAAAGGAAACAAACTGAGGTTGGCTGATTGTTGTAAGTGCAAGTTTGTTTTTCTAGAATTCTCTTGAAAATTTCTCCTTTGATAATGTCAGCCTTGTCAAATGTAGCTGGATGGAGCCCACCCCTGGACCAATCCACCCAAGTGAGAGTCCTGTTTGCCAAGAGCTGAGGAGATTGCAGGCTCAGCATGGTTGGTAAGTAGTGTTCGTCCACATAGCACGGTGGTTTGCAAAAGCTTTCAAACTTCGGGTAGAACATGCTATCTTCGAGAATGTCCACTGCCAGTTTGCGACTGATTTCAAACCACTGGGCGCCTTTACGCCATTCGGTAATGTTAACTTGGGGAGCCATTTTCGGGTTGTAGCGCCCCCTTCCGGCGGGCGTGTCTTCGTCCACCGAACCGATGAAGCTGTACTGGGATCTTGAAATGTAGCTATAAACAATGCTGAAGTTGCTAAGAGGAATGCACGCCTCGGACAGAAGGATGAACCATTCGTTGGAAATATCGAGCAACGCATTAGCCAGAAGTCTCCTCTCCGCATCACACAAGCTTATCCTTCCCCACGTACTCACCTGCGCTTGAAAGCAATTGCAAGAACAAAAACAAAGTGGGTTCGCATGGTACTCGTAGCACAGGAGGATACGCAGGAGCACAAAAGAGAGCAGAGGAAGAATATTGCAAAAAATATATAATAAAAAATTACTAAGCAAAGTTCCGTGTATTTGACCTTTAATTCACTGAGTAAAAAATTACACTGCACAACTTTTATATTTTGTAGTTATTTATTTTTAATTACAATATTTGGATGCGGTCAAATATAAATGCAAGAACAATAGCAAATCCGAGGAAGCAGGTAGTGTTACGCAAACCTCAAAAGTATAGCAGTTAATTATTAATTAAGTTATGTGAACTCTTTTTCAGGACGCATTTGGTTTACTGATAAATATTAAAAATTTTAAAAAATTTTTAAAAATCTCTAAAAATTATTTACTTTTTATATTACTGCATGAATTATAAACTCATAACTTATATCACTTTATTTCATTTTATCTCATTTTTTATCACTCCAAATACATCGTAAGGCTGTGTTTGTTTTAAGAGATTGGATGATGAGGGATAAGTAATACCATGGGATAATATGTGAGATTGGATATAATTTAGGATTAGTTGTTTTTGTGAGATTATTTTTTTGGTATTTAGTTGGTGAGATATAAAGTAGGATAAAAGATGTAATTTAATACGTTATGTGAAAAAAAATAATTTTAAACCTTTAAATCTTAGCGGAATGCAAATTCAGATGTGGAGATTACTAATTCCCCACCCCTCCTCCGCAGGGATTTCTCATCCAGCGATTTTCGAATTTCTCATCTAACCCATGTCAGGATAACAAGCAAACGATAAATTTTTGTGAAACTCACGGACTTCTCATCCAATCTCACGTTTATATGCAACAAACAAACAGGCCTTAAGTGTAAGATGACACCCAAGTAAGGGCGTGCGCTCAAGTAAAGGTTTGGACTCGGGGCTGCAGTCGGCAAAATGCGGCCGTTTTGTGCTGTACGGTGTCATTTTGTTCAGATTTTTAAGAGTGTGTTGGTATGATTTTGACCATTCGCTAGATTAATTTTTTACTCAAAAAATAAAATAAATAATAAAATATTACTCATTTAATTTTTTTTCTAAAAAAATTGATAAAAAAGTACAATAATTTGACCATTTGTGCAGGTTTTTAAGGGTGTATTGGTGTGATTTTTGACCACACACTAGACCAATTTTTTGTTCAAAAAATAAAATAAATCAATAAATAATAAAATGTTACACAGTTAATTTTTTTGGCTAAAACATTTGGCAAAAAAGTACAATAATTTGATATAAAAGTGATATGTGATAAAATTTAATTGGAAGAAAGTAAAAAAATTTAATAAAAATTAATTAATTTTAATTAATTTTGGTGTGCTAAACTAAACTCAAGTAACAATATGAAAAAAAATGATAACATTTTTGTTGAATTGAGCCACACATAATTTTTATGAAAAACATGAAAACGTAATTTGATTTAATTTTTTTATTATTTTTTGTTATTTTGTGACAGTTGAAGCACACCCATAAGTAAACATTTTAACAGGTACATTTAGCAATTTAATCCTAACAGATAATTGTACATAAAACTTATATTTGCATTAAAATAATCCAATAGCATTTTGTGAATACCGTATCATCATATAAAAAAATGATTAAATTAAATACATTTGAATATCAATCCGCGTCTTAAATAAGATAATAGATAGACATGAGCCTTAGACAAGCACGTGTACCTGCTGCATACACCCGAGTTTATGTAACATAAATTATTAATATTCGCCTACGTACATTTTATTTTACGTACACAATCAAGCAGAAAATAAATGCGCAACTCTTTTTTGGGAAGAGATGAAAAGTGTTCAACTACTTAACCCAAACAACTTTCACCGGAAAACATGACTGCAACATTAATCCTTGGTGCTTTATCAGCGGTGGCGGAGCTAAAAAAATCTGCTCAATGTAAGCCTAAATCATCCCTAGAATCTAACAAATGAAATTGCAGCTTAACCTAAAACTTATATCATCTATTGTTTAAGAAAAGGAAATGTCAGGTCAATTTGGATCGAATTGAATTTTCTAATTTTTCAGTGTAGACGGTCGTCTACCCTCGACATATGATGCGTCCACCTCTATTTCTCAGCAAAGATGATATAGAAATTTGAATAAATAACTATTTTGAGGGTATTTGGTTTTCTAACAAATACTGAAAAACTCTAAAAAAAAACTCTCAAATTCTCTATTACTTTTTACACATTCATACTTATTACAACTCTAGAAAAAATTGCATAACTTGAGTTCGATTAATAGAATAGCTGTAATTTTCTTTTTAATGTGATCACCGTCATTTAAGCTACTAAACGAGATTCATTATCAATATTTTTTTGAAGAGATTTGAAAACCGTTCCGACAGATTTTTCTGCAAAAATCAATATCTTTCACTATTTATCTCTGAAAAGCATGATTTATCACCAAACATCTAAATATCACTCAAACTAAGTTTTTCATTATTTTTTTATTATTTTTTGTTACACCGAACACCTCCTTAAACATACACATGTATCATGTAATTTTTATAATTTTCATGATAGCGTGTCCACAATTTGTCACATCTATGTCACATATTTTCATTTCTAATAATAGGGGAAAAAGTATACATAATACTATTTCATCTCCAACCTTAATTACTTTGTTCTCGTACTTTGGGGTGTTTAGTGTAATAAAAAGTAAAAAAAAAAATATAGATAAATTGTGAATTCGTAATTTGTATAATGAGATAGTCTTTTAAAAATTTTTAAAGATTTTTAGTAAATTTCATTGTACCAAACACTCCCATAAACTCCCACTTTATGCTGTTTTATCGGTTAACATTAAAAAAAAAAAATGATAAAAAATGTCTTTAAATTACAAGAGGCAAAGTAGGTAGATTTAAAAGTTAAAACCTAAAAAAAAAATGAGACTGCTAATAAAGCATAAGAGTGTTAAAATGTAATTTATTTATTTTTAATATTTATTTATTTATCTCAATTCTAAGGTTAATTTAGGTGAAAAAGGACATTTAAACTAGATAAAAAAAAAAAAAAAGAAATTACATAATTATATTTCATTTAAACTTGACATAAATTGTACAAGAGTTTTAAAAAAAAAAAAAACGATGTTACATCAGCCTAGTAACAAATATAATTTCTTCAAAAAGAATTGAGAAAAAAAAAAGACACAATGTGGATTTGGAGTGTTGAATTTGAAAAAAAAAAAAAAAAAATTGACTTTTTCCAATTTTTTTCATTTCGCTCCATCTTTCTCCAATTTGTTTTAATTTTTACTAATTTTTTTTAACTTTTACGATCTTTTTCATACCTTTTGAGAAATATATCAAACAACTATCAATTTAAAATTTACTTACTTTTAGCTATCTATGTATTTAGTTATTATTATATTTTTTTTTTTATAGTGTGCACCCGATTAAC